>QPKB01000011.1:12791898-12924202 GCA_003546025.1 Camphora micrantha | reverse complement strand
TGCGACAGGCTAAGGACCGCGTCCCGATCCTGTCGCCAAATTACAAAGAAGACAAGCTCGGCTGCTGCGCGCGAGGGACCACCTCCTTCGTGGCTAGAGCACAGCCCGAGCTAATTGAAGCTCAAATCGCTCGTCGTATGCGTCGCCGCGCGGCGTAATCGGCAAAAGAGACTAGAGAAGCAAAGAGCCCAGCACTCCACGCTCCAGGTCTCTCAAAATGGGTCGAAAAAGAAGCACCCAACCAAGTTGCTACTGTCCATATGGTTTGGCAAAACCAGAAGGCGCCAGAAGTCAGCAACAAAATCCCATGTCAAGCGACCGGTGACTCGCAGCGTCTCCCGGGCGCGAAGACATAGAGAAGATTCTCCCACTCCTTCAAGTCAAGGACACCGGAGCAATCACTCTTCGAGCTCTTCATCCAAAAGAATGAGCTCCAGCTCAGTCACCAAGACGGTATCCTCATTCGACTCTCGAAGGATGAACGTCTTAGTCACAAATGCTGAGCAGCCTCCGCCGCAAGATGACGTAGCCACACGCATCCAGCAGCTGGAGCAGGGACAGCAGAGGATAGAAGCTCTCATGGAGAACTTACTTCTTACCCTCCAACGTCCACCAAATAATGAAGTTCCTCCAAGTCACCACGAGGAGGAGGTAAATGAGTCACGCGCCCTTACCAAAAAGGACGTTGACGATATCCTCGCCAAAGCAAAGGAAGAGGATTCACTAAAGGAACACGGAATCAAGCCGCCATATCCCTTATGGATGGACTCGGTACCGTTTCCTACCAAATTCAAACAGCCCACTCTCCAAACATATACGGGGAAGGGCTCGGCCAGACAACATGTCATCCATTTCAAGATCCTGACGGGAGCCATCGCGGATCAAGACGCCCTCAAGATCCGTCTCTTCGCAAGTACCCTAAAAGGTACGGCCTTTGATTGGTACTCCACTCTTTAGGAGGACTCTATCCAAAACTGGGCCATGATGGAGACACGCTTCCTAACTCACTTCAAAGGTGAGGATCATCCTGTGACTATGGCTCAACTCTGCAGCCTAAAACAGGGAGAGAATGAGTCGACATACGACTACATTCACAAGTGGAAGGCAATGGCGTACAAATGTTCAGACGTACTGCCACAAGCGTCGCTGGTCGACATCTGCCGTAACAACATGAGAGCAAAGATACGCTCCATGATTATCGGCAACAAATCAAAGAATCTGGGAGAACTCCTAGAAGCATCAATGGAGGCTGAGACGGTGATCAAAGACCTCAGCAGTCAGAAATCATCAAAGAAGGAGCCGACCGCCATTGCAACCTCGAAGCAAAAGAAAAAGGAGGTTCTCAATGTGCAAACCAAGTCAGCTCCGCAGCCACCAAAGAAAGCTGAAAACAAAGGTGCAGGTAAGAGACCTGAACTCTCTGATGCCTTCAAAGAACGAGTAGAAAAGAAATACCCGTTCGATGAAGATGTCGAAGAAATCTTCGAGGCTCTCTTGGCAAACGGGAAGCTCACCCTGCCTGAACCCAAAAGACCAGGAGATGTTGGCAAAACCAACGATCCCCGGTACTGTCCATACCACCAGATGATCTCGCATCCTCTCAACCAATGCTTCGTTGTGAGAGAAAAGATCAACGAGATGTGGAAAAACGGAGTCATCACCTTTGACAAAAACTATGGGTCTGCCTCCGTCAACATGGTGTCATATGGACAAACACAAAAGTCACCAAAGAAGAAGGTCACTACTTCCTTCAAGGTGATAAAAATGGCTCAAACATCCCAAGAGCTAGTCCCGTGCCCAACACCAGATGGACAGCCCATATGGGTACATCCCGATCTCCTGGAAGATGAAAACTGGGAGATCGTCAAAACAAAGCCGACCGCTCGACAGCGAAGGCAAGCCAGGAGACAACTCCGCAAGCTTAAACAGCAGGAGAAAGCTCAACCAAAACAAGAAGTTCCTGAAAAGACAGAAACTTCCCCTACCCTTTCACTGGGGGCAGCAGAAAAGTCTCCTTCCGAGACTTCGAGGCCGGCAAGGAAATTCACCCTTCGTGATTTCATGCCATTACTACTAAAGACTGAAGACATGCAGGGGGCATTATATACTCTTGCAATTCAGTAATTGGATTCCCCATGGATGGGTACGAGTCCAGTGACACCGCCAGTGACACCGATGAATGGGAGGAATCCCTCGAAACAGGAGAATACCTCTCCGACGAGGAATGGATCCCCCCGAATCCCACCTCATGCCGGTGATCTGGTATAACCCTTTACAACCACAGGGATCTTGGTCTGATGATGAAGGAGACCAAGAGGTTGTTCAGGAAAATGCTGTTGACACAGCACCTGCCAATGCTCCGGTAGAACCCGATCAGGAGGAACCACAAGGAGTAGATGAAGAAGAAGATCTGGCTCCTATGCCTGATCTCGAAGAATATGCAAGGATCTTGCAGCGTCTTGCCATAGAGCAAGGACAAGATCACATCAATCAGCTTCATCGCAATCCAGAACCGGTGGTCCCGGAAAATCTACAGGAGTCCCCTCCAGTAACTCCTGAAAATGAAGAAAAACTGCTGGGTGGATGATCCCCTTACATCAGAGGATGAATCTGACTCCCAACAATCCGTTCCGGAGACGTTTCCTATTGCTTGCAATGCGATAGTTCGAGACGACAGCGCCTCTGGAGCTTCATCTGCCGAGGCCACAAACTCCCATACTACATCAGGTAGTATATCCTCTGATATTACTACCTCGGAGATGGCATCTTCTCAACCTTCGTCTTCTGAGACTGTCACATCAGAGTACAGACCTCTTCTGGCTGACTACCTTGAAGACGTCTCTACCGATGAAGTCTACCCAGTCAACTGGTCCCAGATGCCCAACCTCATGGGTGATGTCTGGACCGATGAAATTGTAAACAAAGAAGACAAATTGCTGGACGCTGTTCAGGACTTGTTCCCGGAAAATGCTCCATGCAATGCAATCACTGAGGATGGTAAGGTTGACACGGAAGCATCTTCAGCAAATGAAAAGGATCAGCCCCTCAATCCCGAGGGTGGACTTCCGAATGAAGAACCGTCTCCAGAAGCTCTCGAAGTTGGTAAAGGTACCCGCTCTGGCCGGGATTACCACAAAAACTACAATCTAACTTCTTCTTCTTATGTAAATCCTTCGGGACACAGAATGTAAGCGCCCCAAGTGGCAACAATAATGAGAATGCAGGCCCTAAGGAGGCTTTCAAGTATGACTTGATTGAGCACTTTAGACACATACCTGCACGTCTGCACATCCTAGACTTATTACGAATGTCTCCCCAAACTCGTGATAGTCTCATTTCAGAACTGCAAAGACTGAATGTGGATGTCGACAAGCATGCCCCACAAGTCCTACAAATTGAAATGGACTATAGGGTTAAAAAATCATAATACCTCCTCAAAAGGAGAAAAGAAGAAGACTGAGGGATCTTGCAATGATTGCCTCTCAGTTCAAAAAGCAGCAAGTGCAACTATCGCCTTCACTAAGGAAGACCTCCTACTAGGCGAAACAAAGCACAACCGGCCCTTATACTTTACAGGGTACATCAAAGAGATGCCGATACACAGAGTACAGATCGATCCGGGTTCTGCCCTCAACCTCATCTCTACTTCGGCACTCGAAGAGCTGGGCATCCCGCCTAGCAAGCTGAGTCACACATCCGTGTCTATCTTTGGATACGATGGAAGCGCTCAGAGGCCTATCGGCAAGATTAGGTTCAAGTTGCAAATCGGTGATCTTATCTCTGAAGTCACTGTATATGCAATAAAGACCCCCTCATGCTACAACATCCTTCTCGGACGCCCCTGGATACACGAGAGCGGTGTTGTTCCTTCAACTCTTCATCAGTGCATCAAGTTTGTTGGCGACGACGCTTGGTACATCGGGTATTTGCGGACAAAAAGCCTTTCAAAGGCAAAGAAGTCCATTTTGCAGACTCGCAGATGTACAAAGATGAAAACGAAGAAAAGGAGAAAGAAATAGCATCCTTTGCCGAAAGTCTCCAGAAAGATAAAGGCAAGGCTCCTCAGCAATCACCGGAAGAAAATCAACCATCCGGCAAAACCAAGGAGATCACCCATCTCCTTTTGTTGTCTCCCTCAAGTCTTCAAAGCCGCTGGTGATCACTACCAAGGCAAAGAAGACCAAACAAAAGCCTGGGGGCAAGTTTGTCATCTCCTTTGTGTCTATTATGCAAGACACAGATTCGGATTCAGAGACAGAAGACGACACGTCGTCAAGCCAAGCTGATACTCAGCAAGCTCAACCTGCTCTCACTCCATTGGAGGCACCTGCTGGCATAGACGATCCAGCATCAGCTTCCTCGTTGTTCCGACAACCTCACCAGAAGAAAAGCCGATCTTTTTCCACAGGTCGGCGGCTTCTTCATCAAACTCTTCGCTTGAGCCTTTCCAAAACGAAGGTATGCCACAACTATCCTTGTATAGTCCAATGGCGCAAGCTATCATGAAGAAAAATGACGCTCGATGACGCTCGATTCTCCCGCCTAATGAAAAAGGGCGTGGACTTTGTCTGGGATGCTGAATGCGAAACTGCGTTCCAAGACATCAAGTCATACCTGACCAAACCTCCAGTACTGGCTGCCCCCACAACTGGAAAACCATTTATCTTGTACACAAGAGCCCTCGACCACTCTTTGGGAGCTCTACTTGCACAAGGAAATCATGAGGGAAAAGAAGCTGCTCTATACTATCTCAGCCGCATGCTGGTAGGTGCAGAGCATCGCTACTCTCCAGTCGAAAAAGAATGTCTTGCAGTGATGTTTGCTGTACAAAAGCTACGTCATTATCTGCTGTCCAACACAGTATACCTGATCTCGAGGATCAATCTCCTGAAGGTCCTTGTCACAAAAGCAGGTTCCCTCAATGCCCGACTGGCAAAATGGTCTATCCTCCTGTCACAATTTGATATTAGGTATGTACCACAAAAAGCAATCAAAGGTCAAGCTCTGGCAGACTTTCTTGCAGAGCATCCGTTGCCTGAAGATTCTCCACTCAGGGATGATCTCCCAGACGAGTCAGTCTACAACGTGGAGGCTTCCTTATCAAATGCTTCCTGGGATATGTACTTCGACGGTGCAACCAGGACAAGTGAAAAAGGAAATCAAATATCAGGGATTGGCATCCTCTTTGTTAGTCCCGACAAATACATGATTCCACACGCCTTCTCGCTACTGGAACCATGTTCAAACAATGCAGCTGAGTACCAAGCCCTGATTGTAGGATTGGAACTCGCCCTCGAATCCGGCATCACAGTGCTAGAAGCCTTCGGGGATTCTCAACTGATCGTCAACCAGATGAATCAGAAAATTTGAAAAATCAGGAAGCCTGATCTGTTGCCTTACTACAACAAGGCGCAATCACTTCGGCAAAAATTTGACATCTGTCATATCACCCACATTCGTAGAGGCGAAAACATCCGTGCAGATGCCCTGGCTGGACTCGCCGCCTCTATGGCGGTCCAAGAAGGAGAACACATGCAAGTTACAGTGTGTGAGAGAAGGATTCTCCCTCCCCTCAATACACACCAAGCAGTTGCTGAGTGCCACCAACTGGTTGGAAGTCGGATCTCCATCCTCAGACCTCCGATCGGCGACTGGAGGGATCCGTTCATTGATTATATTATGTTCGGAATCCTGCCTAAAGATCCAAAAGAACGGTAAGTGTTCAAAGACGAACCCCAAACTTTCATCTGGACATTCCTTCAAAGATGCTCTACAGAAAATCCTACACAATGGAGTACTTCTACGCTGCTTATCACAACAAGAAGCTAAAGAAACTCTCGAAGAGGTGCATGCTGGTCTTTGTGGAGCTCATCAGGCTGGTCCAAAGCTCTACGATCAGATAAAAAGGTTAGGTTATTATTGGCCTACCATGGTAGCTGACGCAATGCAATTTGCTAAACGCTGCCAACAATGCCAAGTTCATGGAGACTATGTCCACATGCCTCCAGAATGGCTACATCCTACAGCAATTTCATGGCCTTTCGAAGCCTGGGGTATGGACATCGTAGGTCCTGTCTCCCCTCCGTCAAGCAAAGGTCATCGCTTCATCTTCGCCGCTACGGATTATTTCTCCAAGTGGTCAGAAGCTTTTGCGCTCAATGAAATGAAGACCTCATCAGTCCTTCAGTTCTTGCGCACCAACATCATTTGTCGCTTCGGCATACCTAAAGATTCGTCCATGATAACGGACCACAATTCCGTGATCACAGATTCTACAGGTTCTGCGACAAATACAAAATCCAAAGTTGTCCTTCAACTCCGTACAATCCGGCGGCGAATGGACTGGCAGAGGCCTTCAACAAGACACTCTGCAAAATTCTCAAGAAAATGGTCTCTAGCCACAAAAGGGACTGGGGCGACAAACTATCCGAAGCTTTGTGGGCCTACCGAACCACCGTTCGAGGACCGACCCATAGCACGCCATTCTCCTTGGTCTATGGATGCGAAGCTGTTGTCCCTTTAGAGGTACAAATTCCTTCCTTAAGGGTATCTCTACAAAATGACATGACGCAAGAAAGCAATGTCAAATTAAGACTCCAAGAGCTGGACAATCTCGATGAGAGACGGCTCGAGGCACTCCAAAGCATTGAGCTCTACCAAGCACGCATGGCTGGATCTTTCGACAAAAAAGGTCAGGCAACGCGCCCACAAAAAGGGTGACTTGGTTCTTGCGGTAAAAAGGCCGATGGTTTTCGCTCACAAATCCAAAGGCAAATTTGAACCAAAATGGGAGGGACCCTTCGTCATCGACCAAGTCTTCTCCAATGGCGCATACGCACTTCTAAACATGGAAGGTGATAGATGTATGCTGCCCATCAACGGCAAGTTCTTGAAGCGGTACTACCCTTGAAGACTTCCTCCACTGGGTCAGAGCGACGCCTGCAAGGCCAAAGCCTATTTCTAGGTACTTGCTCGTCAAACCCACTCCTTTTGGAATTTTCACCTTTATGTTGAACTTTCAAAACAATGCTTACTTTCATCGTTTCATTGTTCAAAAGAAAATCAAAATCCAAAAATCTAAGTTTAGGAGCCTCTTCCCAAACTTAACCAAAATTTTCGATCCTTGAACCCAAAATTCTTGGTTTGAAACAAAAATCAGGACTTAGGAATTTCCACCCTAGTCCGCCTTGCCTTTTACCGCCAAAAATGGTTTTAGGTCAAAATTTACGACCCTCGTGTCTAAAAACAAAAATCGGGAAAGCGATGTCAAGTCGATACTCGCAAAAACCCATTGGAAGGATGCGAACCCCATTCGATACTTCCAAAACCTCAAAATCGCAAGGAAGCAACACCTCGTTGATACTTGCAAAATTTCAAAAATCGTGGAGACGCAACATTCCAGTTGATATCCACAACCCAAATTTCAAAAGAAAAACAAAGGTTCGAAAAAACCTCAAATTTCAAAAATCGTGGGAGGCGACATTCCATCGATACCCGCAAAACAAAATTTTTGAAGAAAAAGCAGGGAAGCGACGCTTAGTCGATACTTGCACCCAACTTCGCGAGGAAGCGACATTCCATCGATACTCGCAACCGAATGAGCAAGGAGGCGACATTCCATCGATACTTGCAATACCATTCAGCAGGGAGGCGACTCTTAGTCGATACTTGCATTTTTGAAAACCAAAAACCTGGCTTTTACGCCAAAAAACTCGGCTTTTACGCCAAAAAAAAAAAAATCGGCTTCCCAAAAACTCGGCTTTCCATGCCACAAAAATCGCTTTCACGCCAAAAAACGGCTTCCACGCCAAAAAATCGGCTTTCACGCCAAAAATCAAAAATCAAAATCTGGCTCTCATGCCAACAAAACAAAACTTGGTTTTCAAAAATCCGGCTTTTACGCCAAAACGCCAAAAATCGGCTCTCATCGGCTCTCATGCCAAAAATCCGGCTTTTTACGCCAAAAACAAAAAATCGGCTCTCATGCCAAAATCCGGCTTTTACGCCAAAAACAAAAAATCGGCTCTCATGCCAAAAATCGCTTCCATGCCACATCGCTTTCACGCCACCAAAATTTGGCTTTCACGCCACCAAAATCGGCTTTCATGCCACCTCAAAATTTTCGGCTTTCAAGCCATCAAAAAACCAGGCTTTGTGCCACAAAATCTGGCTTTCATGCCAAAACAACACTTTTGACAAAAGATTTTCACAAAATGATAACCTTTTGATCAAGATTTTCAAACAAACATTCCCATTCAACTTTTGCTTATTTTCAACAAAAAGAATTTAAGTAGAACAAGGGGATACAAAAAAATAGAGTGCCAAAATATTTATACATGGAGGTACCAAAAAAAAAAAATGAAAGAAGAAAGTTTGTCAAAAGCTCAAAGCTCAGTCCATCATAGTCTTCAACCAAAGACTGAGGTCCTCGAGCAGACTCTTGGCCTCAGCCTCCAAAGCTTCCAGGCCACGCTTCTTCAAGATGCTGCCATAAAATGCGGCAGAAAACCGCGATCCATCTTCAGCACGAGGGAATTCCTCCCAAAGAAGTTGCCATCGCTCATGCTCCTGAGTCTTTCTTCGGAGATTCCCGTCAACCTCTTCCACGCCTGTTGAACGGCCGCATTGGAAGATCTGGCAGATCGGCGAGGTGCATCAGTAACAAGGCCCTTACTCTTGTTCGTTCTGGAGGAACCACCTGCAAAAGTCAGAAAGGAAGAAATCAAGCACCAAATGACAGAATTTTGCTAAAAAAAAATCCTAACGAAAATTTTGGCCATAGTTTCCGGGGCAATTTCGAAGAAAAGGGAGGCACCCCGAAAAAGACAAGAAAGCTGAAGATGAGCCTCAACATTTGCCTGCGAGCTCATAATCAATGAAGGATTCTCGAAGAAGACTCGAATTCAAACATTGCTGCGGATCAGCTTTCTTCTTCAAATCTTCGCAAGATCAGAAAGAGCTCACGATTGCTGCGAGCTCAAATTTCCAAAACTTGCAAAAGCTCTCAAAAATTCTGCGAAAACTGGAGAAGTGGGCTCAACATTGCTGCAAGCACCAAAAAAAATCAAGACTTGCAAGAAATTCGAGGTATGCATATTCATGCTCCAATTCCATTACCAAAAATCAGCATAAAAACCATCATGCATTAGATGCTAGGAAAACTTTGACAAAAGTTTGACCAACTCCAACCCAATTTGGTCAAAACCAATCAAACTTTGTCTAAGTCAAATCCATGTTGACTTGACCTAGAAATTCTAGCCTTTTATCTTGATGCATTAAAAAAAAAACAAAAGAAAAAAATGCATGATCATCTTGAATTGCATAAACCTCATATCATGGTGAGCAAAAAAAAAAAAAAAAAGAAAAAAAAAGAAGAAAAAAAAAAACCTCTTCAAAAAAAAAAAAAAAAAAGGGGTTGGCCCATGGGACGTGGCCCACAAGCCATGTGGCTGTACGGCCAGGTCCGTACGGACCTGTCCGTATAGCACCAAAAAAAAAAAAAAAAAGAAGCGAAAAAAGAGAAAAAAAAAGGAGAACGTGTGCAAAAAAAAAGAGGAAAAGAAAACACGCGTGTGAGAAAAAAAAAAAAGAGAAGAAAAAAAAGAAATGGAAACTTTTCTACATCTACATAGGGTTTTTTCTTGGAAAAAGAAGACCTACTTGAAGCCATGGAGAAGAAGAAGAAGAAACTTGAAGATCCTCGAGAAATTCTTTATCTTGGAGGTTTTTGCAAAAAGAAAGCAACAAGATAAAGAAAACCCATCTCCATTGCTTTTATAGAAAAAGCAAACCAAAAGAGGAAAGGAGGAGAAAAGCAAGGAGGTAAGTGCTAAAAATTAGCAAACTTCCTAAAAGAAAAGGAGATTTGAGATATTCTCTCCTAAAGAGGGGATTCTTGAGAAATTCTCTCCAAAAAGAAAGGGGATTTGAGAAACTTTGAGAAAATCTCTCTCAAAATCAAGGAAACTTGAGAGATTCTCTCCAAGTAAGGATATTTTTAGATATTCTCTACGCAAAAGGGATATTTTTAGATATTCTTTACAAAATGACACCACATGAGATCTAAGCCATTTTTAAAAGCTTAAGGTCCCATGGGTTAGCCCATATGAGCCACGTTTGACCACTTAGGCACTAAAAATGGCTTTTAGTCAAAATTTCTCTTACCAAGAGCATACAAAAATGGTTCCATGCCTCTCTTGAGTTGATTGGACCATACAAAAAATTTCAAGCTTCATGGACTTCCAAAAGAATCCCAAACCATCCAACCCCATGCACCAAATCAAGCCACAATCTTGAAATTGACATTCCACAAAAAACCAAACCACTCCAATGGACCCAAAATTGTCCCAAAGAGTGACCAAAAACCAAACCATGGTCCCCTAACTTGCCACATACAGCTTGTTAGGTCACAAGACCGAAACCAAAAGCCAAAATACCGACCCCCTAACTCGCCACATACAGCATGTTAGGTCACAAGGTCAAAAACCAAAAAACCTTCTTAACCGCCTAATGTGCCACATAAAGCCTTTAGGTTCACAAGGTTAAAAGGGAAAACCCAAAACCAAAAACCCATATCCAAATGTCATTTCAAAATCCTTGCCTTGAGACGGTACATGACCCCTCTCATTACCGCGAAATCCCTCGGAAGCTCAAAAAAGCAACTCCATCAAGAGAAAAACGCTCAAGACTCTTGGTTAAGCAAGAAGATCTCCTTCAAATTCCCTTCGAGGCACACCGACTGCTAGAGCTGAGCACCTTGTCGCTATACCTCGAGGGGGCATTTGTTGACGCCAAAAATGTCACTATGTCCTTTCAACACCAAAAGCTACTTGGAGCCACATCCTGCCATAAATAAGAAGGCGCCACTTCAAGCACCAGATCTTGTCAGAATCAAACAAAAACAGCAAGATCCTTCAAAGCAACCAAAAGATGGGTACACATGAAGTTTCGGGCCATTTCGACGTCATTTGGCCTAACTTCACTCCTCCGACAGCCAGACAGGAGCTCCCGGCAGCGACAATGTCGAAGACTTTAAAACTTTGATCAGAGCCTACGGATGGTCTCAGAATACCTCCAAAAGGCCCCATGCCAAATTTCAAGTCAAACGGACAACGTTTGACCCTTCATCAACTCTTGAGAAGCAAAAACAGGTCTACCGGCGGCGGAGCACCCCGGAATCATGGCATCTAAATTGGAGCTAATGGATCATCTCAAAATGACTCCAATAGGTCCCCTGTCAAGTTTTAGGTCAAACGGATATTGTTTGGCCTAGTTTCAAAGCTCGGCATTTTCCTCGAGGTGAAATCAAGGCGAGCATTTGCGGGACTCCAAAAGGCTTCAAAACTCAAACCAAAGCCCATAGTTGGTCTTACTTACTACTCAGGAGGCTCCCTGTCAAATTTCAGGTCAATCGGACAATGGTTGACCACAGGTCAAAGCTCGGCATTTCTCTCATGGCGAAATTAAAGCAAGCATTTGCAGAACCCCAAACGGCTTCAAAACTCAAACCAAAGCCTATGGTTGGTCCTATCTACTGTTCAAGAAGCTCCACGTCAAATTTCAGGTCATTCCGACCTCGTTTGGCCTAGTTTCAATGCTTGACAAAAAAACAGCAATACCGCACAATAAAGTCTTCGGCTTTCTAGAAAAATAGGAAACTTTGTGGTCCGATTTGCGTGGCTTCTCGTCGGGTTTTCTTCAAGAGAATCAGGCCAATAAATGAGAGGAAATGTCAGGAAAAATACAGAAGAAAAAAGAATGAAAAAAGATCGAAAAACAGCGAAGAAAAGGCGACCGAACGGCGGCCGAAAAATGGGCCCAAGGCCCATGGTCGCCGGCGACCATGGAGTTTCGGCAACCCAAAAGTCGCCGGAAGACCCCCTTTTCGCGTCCTTTTCGCGTTTCGAGTTGATTGGCCCCTGTGATTTTTCCAAAATCTGATTTTTCGTGCATGAAATCCATCAATCTTCTTCAACATCACGGATTCGCTGCCGAAATCATTGGATGATCATTAGATGCCTCGAAATCGCCAACTGGCAGACAAAGAAAGCACAGTTTCTGCCCGCCCGATCGTGAAATCAACAGGACAGATGTTGCTGGCACGTCGACATTAATCAATGTCTGAAATTGCATCGCCATCCGACGTCAAACAACATGTGGATCCACCGGCGGTCATCGCAAGAAGAATTCCAAAAGACGCGGCGCGGCCCGCGACTCTTCAAGCGACTTGGCGACCAATTAATGAGGTTAAATGACCCATTTTATGACAAGTTAATGCGGTCATTAACTCATTATTTTGGACGGCCCAATCAAAAGCAAGCAAATGGGAGTTAGAAGTCAACTGATTTATGGCATTAAAGCCATGAAACTCCTCCCATGATGGAGATTAAAGGCAATTAAAAGCTCATTATTCTCCATCAGCCAATCAGATTCAAGGAAAAAGGAGTTACAAAACAAATAATTTAAAACTTGTAACTCCTCCCATTATGAGCATTAATGCATTCAATGCTCATAAACCCTCCTAAATGGCTACCAAAGGCCTATAAATAGGAGGGCATTCCAAAGGGAAAAACCCAGCGACCGGCAAAAGAAATCCAGAGAGAAATCGCCAGAGAAATTCACTCGAAGTCCAGAGAATTGCCCGGAAAATCCAGAACTCCTGCAACTCTGCTGCAAGACCACCAAAAGGTGATTGAAGCACCCTTCTCTTGGTCTTTGTCCTTTAAAAATCTGAGGTTAAAAAGCCAAGCCAAGAATCCAAGAATCATGTTCTCATCTGCATGGACGACGGAGGAGCCCATACATGACTCGCGACCGTCGATTTGAACGTGTCCCCACAATCGAATGAGAAGTCAGATTCCTTTTCTTGATTTCTATTGTACTTTATTTTTCTTTTAGAGACAAAAATCACAACTCTTGTCTTTCATAATGGATAAGACTTGTAAATCGCCTTTCACGGCAACAAATGAAATCGCCTTTCACGGCATATAAAAAAAACCCTTTTTGTCTCTTTTCTTAAAATATGTGTGCAATGGGAAACTAGAAAAAGTTTCATTTCCCCTTCTACTTGTGAAGGTGGATCTTCGGAGCACCGTTTCTAAATTCCAAGTGGAAAAGTGAAATTGGCATACCCGTACAAAAAAAAGAAAGATGTTGATACCCTTTACTTTTTTTCTCCTCCCCTCCGCCGTACCCCGAAAGACCCGGGGCGGAGGCAGCGGGAGAGAGGGAAGAATTGTGTCCATCAAGAAGGATGAGTTGTTGGAAAAGGCGTACGGTCAGATCCTGTTGTTTCTAAATGATGGTGTACTGCGAAAGGTTGCTCAAGAAAGAACTACTGCTGGCATATGGTAAAAGTTAGAGAACTTGTACATCACGAAGTCTCTCACGAATCGCTTGTATCTGAAGAAGTGGTTGTTCACGTTACAAATGCAGGAAGGTATGTCTGTTTCAAGTAACCTTGATTCTTTTACAAAAGCAATTATGGATCTGGAAAATATCAATGTTGAAATTGATGATGAGGACCAAGCTATCATATTGTTGTGCTCGTCACCACCCTCCTATGAGCATTTTGTTGATACCATGATGTATGGTAGAGATACTCTATCCAAAGAGGATGTAAAGGCAGCCTTGAACTCTAAGGTGTTGAAGAAAAAGGTTGCGGCTGACAGTGATGGTTTGGGTGAGGGTTTGGTAGTACGAGGAAGAACAAAAGACTCCAGTAGTAAGGGCAAACATAGATCCAACAGGAAGAACATTGAATGTTATTTTTCCATAAGAAAGGGCACATCAGAAAAAACTAACCCGAAAGACAGAGGAAGGGGAAGGAAATAATAGAAGATTCGTCATCTGATAATTCGGTCAGTGTTTCCGATAATGCACTTTTTGTGATTGAAAATGGAATTCATCGTCAAGGTGAATGGATTCTTGATTCGGGTTGTTCCTACCACATGTGTCCCAATAGGGACTGGTTTACCACTTATAGAGAAATCGATGGTAGTAGTGTTTTGCTGGGCAACAATGTTACATGTAAGACAGTTGGAATTGGAACAGTGAAAATCAAGATGCATGATATAATCGTCAGAACGTTGGCAGAGGTTCGGCATGTTCCTGATCTGAAAAAGAATCTTGTTTCTCTTGGTGCCTTGGACTCCGATGATTGTAAGCTCTCAGCTGAAGGTGGAGTTATGAAGGTTGTGAAAGGTGCTCTGGTTCTTATGAGAGGCAATAGAGTTGGAAACTTGTATGTTTTGTCCGGAAATACTGTTACAGGTGGAGCTGCAGTGTCTTTCTCAAATGACTATGAATCTGTCTCAACGCACTTATGGCACTTGCGCCTGGGTCACATGAGTGAAAAGGGATTGACAATACTAAGTAATCAGAATTTGCTATGTGGCACGAAGATAGGCAAGTTGGATGTTCTATAAGAGATGCATCTTCAGAAAGCATCGAAAGGTCAGTTTCATGACGAGTATTCATCGCACGAAAGTTATCCTTGATTATGTTAATTCATAAATATGGGGGCCTTCTAAGGTTTACTCCAAGGGCGGGTCCCGGTTTATGCTGACTTTTATTGATGATTATTCAAGGAAAGTCTGGGTTTATACTCTGAAGACGAAGGATCAGACCTTTGTTACATTCAAGTGATGGAAGGAGATGGTTGAGAAACAGACTGGCAAGAAGGTGAAGAAGTTGAAGACAGGTAATGGCAAGGAATACAGAACGACAGAATTTGAGAACTATTGCAAAGATTATGGCATAGTTTGGCATTACACCACTATAGAAACTCTAGAGCAGACTGGAGTTGCAAAGAGGATGAACAGAACGATCTTAGAAAGAGCTCGTTGTATGTTGTTTGCTGCAGGATTGTCTAAGGACTTTTGGGCTGAGGCAGTAGATGCTGCAGGCTACTTAATAAATAGGTCTCCACACATAAAGGTTCGTTGCAAAACACCGGAAGAAATGTGGTCAGGTAATCCAGCTAATTATTCTAACTAGAGGATCTTCGATTGTCCGGCTTATGCTCGTGTAAAAACCGATAAGTTAGAACCAAGGGCTGTGAAGTGCATTTTGGTGGGATATATTCTGGGGTGAAAAGATACAGGTTGTGGTCTACCGATTAGGATTCACTCAGATTTATCATCAGCAAGGATGTTACATTTCATGAGGATGCTTTACTTGAAGCGAGAAAGCAAGTGGAGGAGATAAAAGTAGGTAGCAGTAGTGACACCGTTTAAGTGTAATCCGACATCCTAGTGAGGAAGGAGAGTGCATCCGGCTCCTCCCGGGATACAGGGGATAGTCAGACTGTGCAGGAGATACAACGAACAGAGCCGTAAATGCCGCAGACGAGTAAACCGCAGAGAGAAAGGAAACCGCCGGTTAGATACGGTTTTGAGGATATGACGACGCATGCATCGACATCAGATAGTGGCTGTGATGATATGGTTGCATATGCATTAACGACTGAGTTTCTTAAATTAATGGAAGGGCTAAAAAGTAGTCAACAAGCAGCAACTATGACTGAAGAGATTGAGTCTTTTGATGAGGAAGATCAGGCCATTGGATGCAAACGGTTCTACGAGGAAGAGGAAGGAGCTTCCAATGCAGGTAGAGTGCAGTTTCAAGTTCCTGATCATGTATGCAGTTTGAAGAAATCATTGTACGGGTCGAAGCAAGCTTCTTGACAATGGTAAAAGTGATTTGGTGTATTCATGAAGGAATGTGTTAAATTCAAGTTCAAGCATTGCTTGGACTTGATCGGTGTGCTCGGTACCTGAGTGCCCTCAGGGGCAGGTGGAGACGGTGAGATGTGTTATGTGCATGAGGATCAGCTTCAATGTTCACCAAGGTAGAGATTTGTTAGGTTGTATGGCTCAATAGAAGCTAATAAATTTGGTAAACCGGGCCCATGCAGTGTCCGTGTTCTACAGTAATTAGAAGTAGGCATGTCATAGGTCTACTGTGATTAAGAAGTAGTGTTTGGGTGTAATAAGGTTTTAGGGCTGATATTATAAAAAGAGACTAAGAGTCTCTAAGATATACAACCTCTTTTGATTGCATAGTGATTTCTCCCGTCTTCCTGTGGACGTAGGCCAAAAGTCGAACCACGTAAATCTTTGTGTTCTCTTTGTGTGTGATTGATCTCTTCTCGTAGGCCCTAGATCACAACAGTCTTTTTAACCTCTTTGTTAGGTTGTGAGTGTTGCACCATAAGTCCATAGTCATGTGGGCTCTATTGTGGCCCACTTTTTAAAATCGTTTGATGTAAATTTTGTCTCAATTAGGGTCAAATTTTAATCAAGTAGAAGATGGGTCCATGAACAGGGGGTCAATTTAACAATGGGCATTAATTAGCATAAGAGGCCATATTTAGTGATCTTTAATTAGAATGAAATTTTGTAAAGCCTCTAAACCAAACCAAACAAAACCAAGCCTTTTCCCACTAGGTGGGGTCGGTTATATAGATTTGACGATGCCAATCAAATATGTTTAGGGTCATGTCCTCCGTTAGATCTATATAGGCAAGGTCATGTTTAATAGTTTCTTTCCAACTTCTCTTGGGTTTCCCTCTCCTCCTCCTACTCTTGGCAATCTCCATACTTTCAAACCTTTTAACAGGTGCCTCTGTTGGACGCCTTCTAACATGGCCGAACCATCTCAGTCGATTTTCTCTCATTTTATCTTCAATCGGTGCTATTCCTACTTTGTCCCTAATCTTCTCGTTCCTAATCATATCTCTCTTTGTGATCCTGCACATCCATCTTAGCATTCTCATCTCCACAACTTCCATCTTCTTAACATGATTATGCTTTACTGCACAACATTCTGATCTATATAACAACGCTGGGCGGACCGCCACCTTTTAATACTTTCCTTTAACCTTGAGGGGGACTTTCCTATCACATAAGACGCCCGAAGCACCCCTCCATCAGTATCAACTCCACTTATGTTAGGGTATCCTTGACATAGCCGGTCCCAAGTTCGGACAAAGGAGGAGGGTTGTGCGTTAGGTAGCTGACAGCCAACACAATACTCAGTCGGATTTCTTTATGGATTTGATACCTAATGAAATTTTGTGAAGCCTTTAAGTAGATTAATTTTTTTCCTTTTTCTTCTTGGGCAATTTAGGTTTTCTAATCATCTATCTAACACTAAACCTATTTCTATTAGAGAAAAATCTAACCAAGAGCCCTAAAAAAAGGAGGCATTTATTTCTAACAATTTACATTCTTTTATAAATGAGCTCACTGTGGTGTGGAGCCTACAATATTCCAAAAAAATCTGAACATAATTTCTTTCATTTTAAAATACGAATAGGGCCTACTTATGAAAAGAATCTAAACCAAACAAATGACTCATATTAAATGGTCCCTCAATAAATTTTAATCAAATAAGAGTTAGGTCTAATGTCATATTGATCACTTATAAATATAGAAATAAAATATAAAAGAAACACCCTTGTTCTAATTGTTGTGTTTAACCAAAAAAGAAGTGTTATACAGTAACGAATCTAACAATGAATCTACATCCTAGTGGTTTCTTTTTACAAAGCTTATATAATGGTGATAGTTATTGTAAGAAATTTAGATATGCGTTATATTGATGAATTTATAAATTATAATAATGGGCTCAAAGATTATATATTATAATTTTATATTTTAACAACTAAAAATTTAAGCAGCGCGCGATACAAGCTGTCATAAATTAGGGGGACTGATATTTTGATTTATTGTTGTTGCTAATAGAAAGTAACATTGTTTTCCAGCATTTTTCTAATATTATGGATTTTTGGGATATTTTTTTCAATCTTTTTTGGATTAAAAAAAAAATTTCACACCACGACGACTGCAACAGATCAATGACCGCGACCAATATCGATATCGTTTCGGTTTTTTGGCCCTACCAATACCACTACCGATACCGCGATTTCAAACCAAGCTAAAATCACATCCTATAGAGGGCATTAAACATAATAAAACATGAAATTCATGTTATTCATCTACCATTAAACCAAAACATTACAAAACATGGAAATCTAAGCCATGCATGCTAAGAAACATCAAATGGGTACTTGCCTTGGGCTCCAAACTCTACCAAAACCTTATCACAACCCCGAGGAGTTGTAGAAATGCCTCTACAAGAAATTCCCAAAATCCAACCAAGGAAACCCTAGAAATCCAAAACTCATGCTACACTTAGAACCACCTCTTGCATGTAACATATGTAATATAAATGGACATCTAGATCATGAAAACAACAAGAGGATACCTTTAAGAATCTCAAACAAGGAGAAAAGAGATGAAGGCTGCCAATCATGGAATCATGCCAAAATGACATGTTGCGTAAGAGATGACGTAGAATCGATCGGCAGGGTCAAATTTGTGAAGTGGGGGGCCTCTAAGATGATGATCTCTACCATGCCATGGAAGAAGAAGAAGAAGAAGAAGAAAAAAGAAAAGAAGAGAACGAGAAGGCTTTCTATTTGGTGGAATGATTGAGTGAATGAGATTTATGAGGATTTATGGTGGTAGGTGGAGTTGGTGAGATACTTGTGAGTATGATTAGCTTGTGGGTTTGCTACACTTTAGGTTAACTTGTGATGCGGAAATGAAGGTCGTCAAGACCTCGGGTGAACTTGTTCAAAGAAGAAAAATTGTAGGGCATCAAAAGATATTTTTAACAAGCCCAAGATCAGAAAATTTGGAGATTGTATGCTGAAGTTGCGATTTTCAGAATTACGGGTAAACACCTCGAAAAGAGTGTCGGGGGTCAAACTGGGCTCTCAGGACTTAGATGAGTTTGGACCGAACATGAAAGTTATTGGGTAGGTCAATATCTAATTTTTGGGCTCAAGAACAACACATTTCGATGCTCCGAGGAAAAAGTCAACTCTCAGTCAAAGTTTCCTAATTCATGAATGAATTGGTCAACTGAAATGTTTCAAGGGCTCAAATCGATTCGAACTAAATACGAAAGTTTTCCGGAATGATGGTTGCGGTCTCAAGAGTTCAGAATAATTGTTTGGCAGAATTTATGAATAACCCCCCAATCTTACTCGAAATTAGAAACAGGTTCCAAAAGCGGTCAAACTAGACTCTGGGCTTTCAAAACTTTTCAAAGCTATTCACAACTATTCTAACGCACACAAAACACAATGATTGGCCTCTAATCCCACTTAGTAACCACAACCGCAAAATTAATTATTGTTAATCAAAGGGGTTAAGGGTTAGGTTCTTACATCTCATGCGTTGTGACTTTGCTGGAGCGTATTGGTTTGGTTCAAAGTGGGGCCTTTGTTCTGACTTTGCATTTTATGACTAATGGAATGGTGGAAGGACTCATGTGAGCAAGTCACCCAATCCCTGCCCTTGGGGATGCTTACTAAAAAATGTGGTTAATTTCCATGTGGTGGACTCTATGGAAAGCTAGGAATGACTTCATTCGTAGAGGTCAATCTCTAGAGTTCCCTTCAAAGGTAATTAGAGTTGTTTATATGATTATTGAAGAGCCAACCTGTCATTTTAAAGATCACCACTTAAGGAGAAGTGGAAAACACTCCATAGCCCCTTTTGTGATCTCCATCAAAGAAGATATTACAATATTATTTGATCCAACCTATAATGATAAGGATAGGTATACCTCTTTTGGTTTTGTGATGATGTTAAATGGGGTTATTGTGGATGCAGGAGCTGTCAAAGGGCCCAAAGTCGTCTCTTTAAAGGAGGCCAAAGTGAAGGCAGTCTTAGCAGCATTGCGGAAAACAAGGATGAATGGTTTTATCAAGCCTCATGTTTTATTGGATTCTCAAGAAGTGGTGAAAGCATTAAAGGGAGACAATGATTGGTCCATATATCCTATTATTTTTTACTTTAAAGCTTTAGCTTCTCTTTTTAGCTTTATAGACTTTGAATATCTTTCCAGGGCCCTAAATGGACAAGCTCATAGACTTATCAAGTCTTGTTACTCTATTAGGTAGGATTTAGGTTGGGATTGGGCATCTACTATCCTTTTGGATAGTCTGCCCCTGTTTCTCTTTGGTTGTTTGTTTGTCTTTTTATATGTAATGAGTTCCTTCTCTAAAAAAAAAAAAAAAAAAAAAAAAAAAAAAAAAAAAAAAAAAAAAACCTTCATGTGGCTGAAAGTCTGGGACCCTAACCCGGTGGGGGGGGGGGGGGGGGGGGGATGAATAGAGTGAGCTTCTAATTAGTGACCAATTATGCCCAATTTTATCTTCTTTAAATCAATTAGTCGCTAGTGATGATTATGAAACTAAGTGCGGAAGCTAACAAAAATAATCACCACAAATCAAACACCATCATACGAAGGTTTATAGTGGTTCGGTATCAATGCCTATATCCACTACTGGCTTGTGATTCTACACCTCACCGGATGTCCACTGTCTATGTTTTTTAATAGGCTAAACAATAATCTTTACAATATGCTTTCCAAGGCTAAGCAAGAACCTCTTGGGTTTTATGGTTCACCACTAACCTTAGCACGTGTGCGGGCGAAGCAATAAACCCATGCAATATGCTTTCCAAGGCTAAGCAATAACTTCTTGGGTTTTATAGTTCACCACCTAACCTTAACACTTGTACTTTTCTAAGGCTAACCAATACATGAAGAGATACAGATTTAAACTCAATTACAATGTCTTTTAAGTAGGCGGATATGAAAGTGTAAATTTACTCAATACATACACTATATGAATGCAAAGATGAATGCTCTATTTGTATGTATGAGAACTTTAATAAAGTTTTAAAATGATAATTCAATGATTAAAATGATAGTTCAATTGTTTTGATTGAAGTGCGAAATGCTAATCTCATGTTCTTTAGATAAATAACTTGTAAAGATATATGATATATCAAGTTATACAAGTTGTATTGAAATTTCGAATCTAAAATATGTGATACCTGAGCATAGTTATTTAAAAAAAAAAGGATTAGTTTTCCTATGTGTTCATGGAATGAAAACAACTAGCTAAAGATTCAACAAAGTGTAAAGATCATGCAACAAATAAAATCAAAGATGTTGGCAAAGCATGATTTATATAACAGAAAACAAACTTAGTTTGAATCAAAGTAAAGAATCCAAAACAATGTAAATCAAAGATTAAATATATGTAGTGGATTCAACAAATCATAGTTAGCATGCTAAATTTGATTTACCAATCATTTAAACAAAGCATGAAGCATATGATATTGAAACAAAGCTTACTAAGAGATTTAACTCATGAGACTAAGGCTTTGCTTTCCAAATGACACAGTAGCTTTCCTTAGCTTGCCTCCCAGTCCTTGGTCTTATTGCTCTTCAAATATTCCTCAAAAGTGGTAGCACTAATCCCAAGGAAAGGCTCATTTTTATAGAAAAAATGTCACTAACGGTTCTCTGGCCTGTTAACCAAACTTTGGCTTCGGTTCACCGAACTCGACGGTCATGATATCTGCAGTGGTCATATTTTTCAAACTATGGCTCATTGTTGGTTAACCGAATAAGTTCGGTTGACCGAGTGGTGACCGACAGATTCACCGACCACAGTAAATCACAAAGAAGTGAGCTCTCTAGATTTTGAATCGAAGTTGGTTCAGTGAGGGTCAGTTTGCCTATTCGGTTACAGGTCATCGACATGAAACACTGAGCTCTCTGAATTTTGAACCGAAGTTGGCTCGGTGAAGGCTGGTCCCTAACTCGGTTCGCCGAGCCTTGAACGACAGGTCACCGACATGAAAAACTGAGCTCTTTGGTAAACATAAGATCTAACCATAAATTCCCTGAAAAAGATAATCTTGGTAAAGTTGATCTTAGGAGGAAATTTGGGGTCATAGGAAGGAAGTTTGAATTCATGTTTAAATCAACAAAAAGATGTTTGTCAAAACCATAATTTTATCAAACTATGCAATCCACAATCAAGTATAGATTTCATTATTTTCCAAATAATGATGCACAAGTGAAAATTCAAGATATGTTAAAAATGAATGCATATGCGAGCATCAAATTTCAATCTAAAGAGGTCTAACAGTGGCATCATATATTGGAAGCTGAATGTCAGGGCAAAACAATCCTAATCATACAGATTTAGAAGGATCAGACTAGCAAGGAAGAGAGAAAGATCAACAAAATCTGTTAAAGCTAGATAGATTGTGTATGAGTGGCTCTCTATTATAGGCAATACTTAACTAATTAATTAAAACTTGAATTTGGAACCACCCTACAAGCCAGTAAAAGCATTGCTACCATGAAAGGGTGCTTCTCTCGGTAAAATTAAAAAAATAAAAATAGTAGTTTAATTATGAGCAATTTAGTTTAAAAAAGGGCAGACCAAGCACAGCTTGCTCTATCCGAACTTGCTTATGTAAGGAATGTTTGGATTGTGAATTGTAAATTACCCCACTTTCCACCTGAAGCTAATTGAGATGTTGATCGATCTTGAGATTATGAGCATAGGTATTAAGTTATTGTTAATCAACAATAGATGATAGGCATAATCCGATATTGTAGGTACCATGATTGTATGCCATCTTTTGGCTTGAAGTTTGAATAACTATTAAATTCGCATGAGATTTAACATGAGCATCGCACAGTCTTTGATGCTATATATGAATCATTGATTTGGATTGGTGGGGCCACCTAAGTCCCCATGCCATACACGACACTTGTAACACCTAGGTGTTTTCCTTTAAAAAAATCCACACTTTCAGTAAGGCTCACCCAGATGCATGATAATAATGGGAGGTACAACATTGGAAATGTTTCAATGTGTATGAGGATAATATATAAGAGATATCATGCTGATCAAATGCTTATAATTCTTATTTTTAAAGTCATCAACATTTAATGGCAATATATATAATGCAAACTTATTGTGATAAAATCAAATGGCGACTAATGTTTAGAGTCTCGAACAATATAAAATTAGGATTTCTAGAGTGCCCCTAACCATTGGGTTTAAACTTGTACTCAAACATTGTACTTTTAGGTCAGGTTCAATGAGGATCAATTAGACCTGACTCATCTAAGTACCTAACTCAAAGCAGTCCTTGATGTATGTCAATGGTTATCAAGTCTTTGAATATTCAAATCCTCCAATTAAGAAAAAGGCCCATAAAACCTATTCATGGATTTGGGAGGATTCCAGATCAGATCTGAATTCAAATCCATCACACTAGAATATCTCAAACTGGAATAAAAGTCCTTGCATGTACCAACATGAGGATCCAATCCAAAATGAGCTGAATATCATGAAGCTTGCATTATAGTGCATTTTTTGAGAGTTTATTATAAAATTTGGATCATATATATATATATATATATATATGGAAGATGCTCTTATGAGAGCATCCCTCATCTTATTATATGAAAGATAAAGATGGGGGCCCTCACATTTAAGTTGTTGGCATTGGATATGGATGTGAGGAATTCCACCTTATCTCTAATAGTAAGGTGAGAGATGCTCTCATAGAAGCACTTCCATATATATATATATGTGCAAGGCTCTCCTAAGCTCAAGCTTATGATAAAATCTTGTAAGCTAATGCTTGTGGGGCCCACCTTTGGACCATCTAAATGGACTAAACACATGACCCCTTTAAATTGTACATGTCCACCAACTTTCGATCAAATCTGAATTTATTGGACCGTTAGATCGACTATGCATCGATTCAAATGGACTATTGACCATTAAGCTTTAAGCCCATATGGAGATGATAGAAATCACGGTTATGGCTGATTTTTTGCAGAGAAGAAGATCCTAAGGAGTCCTTGAAATCTCCCCCACCGCCATCCCCATATGGGTCCCCCAGTAGACCCCACCACAAATTTGAGCTTATCTTCTCCTAAACTTGAGCTTAAGAGAACCAGCCCCGTATATATATCCATTGCAAGAGCCTTATTTACATCCTAACACATCTATCTTGAAGACCATGAAACTTTAACATATTCATGTTAGGGCTACTTAAAAGCGCTTCTGCTCTGAGAATTATACTTTTTTGTAATTTTTGTAGAAAATGAAAAAGTGGATAAAGAGAAATATTCCTTACTTTCGGCGGTGAGCCGGTGAAGACAACTTTCATTGTCACATCATGCGTAACCGTAACGCCACTGTTTTTTTTATCATTTCCAGCCTTCGTTCTTTCTTATTCTCAAATCACCACACTTGTTAGTAGTAGCTGTAGTAGTCACCTGTCACCCCATGCAACTCAAGTTCTGCAATGTGAAAAGACTTTACATTGAAAAATTTTCTCCTACGACACACATATGGACTGTCACCAAAAGATATATAAGACCCCCTAAATTTCACATGGTTCAACCCCATGGACGACACTGCAATGCAGGTGCATAGGACAAAATCATCTAATAAGTATTGATCCATGAATCCATCTCTAGAGAATTAATGAATTAAAAGGAGTTGGACTTCACTACGTAGTCCACTCTAGCTGCTGAAATTGAATGCCCTCAATCACATATAAATTAATTTACGCTGATAGAAGTTTTCACCACCTTAACAAGTTAATACCAACTATACACTGCTATACAATGAAAAACATGATAAATAATCATAAATTGTATTAATCATTATTCATCATATGATTAGTTTTTTGGTGGGATCAATTAATAAATGAGTAAAATTTTACTAAATTTCCTATAAGACATTCATTCTGAGGGGTTCTTTTTTCAAATTTATGGACCCAACTAAAAGTTTCACTCCTTAACATTAGGAGTTGTCCGAGTGAGAAGCTCAGAGAACCGGGGCTTATATGCCGTTGCTTCTTTAGTCCTTAGAGAGGAATGGGGCATAGTGTATACACCGTACAATCGTCCAGGGGACACATTCTTCGGGCTTCTTTATCTTTGCGTGGAAACGAAGCAGATTCCTTGACATGACTGCCCTCAATCAATTTCCCAAATGGCCCTCTACTTGTAGAATTTTAAGATTCTGCCATCCGATTTCAGGGCATGGTGTTTGCCACATGGTTTCCACCGTACCGTGCCGTCTGAGTACGATGCAGGCTTTTACACATGTAAAAGATAAAAATCTTGAACTAAGTTTCCTTCTATTGAGGTGAAAGCATTTTTCATGAGCACGCGCAAAAGGGTTTTACAAAAATCCCAATGTTACCCACACATTGGACGTTCAGTTGCTTGTTTATGGGGATTTGAAAGATATGGGTTTAGAACCTCCTTTTGGAAATAGATAATAATTGGGCCTTGGTTCAAGTATATTTGGGTTAATTTTGATTACAGTAAAATTTTATTTAATAATATTTAAATGTACTAGCGGTCCAAACCTAGCATCAAGTTCAATATTCGAATGGGAGTTGAAGTAGTCTTGTAGGAGTACAAGATAACAATGGCCCATTCACTTGACACGAAAAAAAAGGTATATGGGCCTTACTTTTGGGCTATGGACAAGTGGATCCAGGTCCAGTTCTACACTTACAAAAACGTCCGTTACTAGCTACATCCAATTCGGATCTAATAAACTTAACAGGGTTACCTATCTTCATCCTTGCGTTGGGAGATACTATTTGATTTTGTATCTTAACTGCCACTTTATACATGTCAGGGATAAGAATTCAATCCAAACTGATCAAAGGTGGGTACTTCCCATTTAAGATGGTGGCCACAATTCCAACGGTCTGAGGCTAAATTAGAAAAAAGTTACTTCCTGCATGTGCATAAATATGCATACACAGGAAAAAGGATCAAACTTTCTATATGTAGTCATAAGATATTAAGTGTGCCCTTCTAGTTTTGTGTGAAACCCATGGGTACAATAGAACAGCATATGTTAGAGGCAAAAAAGGCCACATGCTTGCTTTCTTGGAGAGACATCTCTATATTATAGGCTTCGGACTCATGGGGTAGAAGAACATATGCTAAGCCATTTCTTTTGCATCTTCGAAGAGATAGAGAGAGGGAGAGATGGAGAGAGTGGAGAAGGGGGGCATGGAAGACCAAGTAGAGATAGTGGCAAGGGCCTTTGTAGATCATTACTACCATCTATTTGACAACAATAGGCCTTCTCTTTCCTCCCTCTACCAACACACCTCAATGCTCACCTTTGAAGGTCAAAAGATACTGGGTGTTGATGACATATCAAAAAAGCTCACCCATTTACCATTTGATCACTGTAAGCATTTCATCTCCACAATCGATTGTCAGCCATCTCCCTTAGCCGGCGGCATCCTCGTCTTCGTTAGTGGGTACATCCAACTGCTCGGCGAAGAGCATCAGCTACGGTTCAGCCAGGTGATCTCTCCTTGTCTCTATGTGCATGTATTGTATTTGAGATTTGAGTGATTGGACAAGGTTATTTTTTATATGTTACATATTAGACATAACCCCTCCATTTTATCATTTGCGAGACTCTCAGGTGGACCCCACAAGATTGTCATATAACCATCACACGAAAAACGCATTTTATAAAGCAGACCTTATGGTAGCTCCAATGAATTTAGAGTTAATGATGATTAATTGAAACTGTTAATAATCCACCAGGTTGATGGACTGTTGATTATGAATTGTTTCTGGTGGCCTGATCATTTGATCTGGCCAGTTGAAGATAGACCATTACCCAAATTTTAAACATTACTAGTCAAAATTCAAGTAAGTTAAAATGGTCCAAAGGGCAGTGTATTTGCCTAAAAATGCTTTCAGGTCATAGGCCGTTCACATGGTGGTCCAAATTATTCCAATTAGCTGATCCTAACCCTTGATTTTTAAGCTCTCAAAGTTCAATGGTTTTGCTCAGTGTAGTTTTTGCTATTATTCAATTCATTGATATATAGATGAAGGTAATTAGGATCAAATTGCAAACTGGGGTTATGCCATGCGTAAGAGTTAAAAATCAACTGTCCAAAGTGGGCTTGGATTGGTGAAACGTGGGTCCATTCGTACAAAGTTTGTGGGGCCCACTTGGGTCCACCCTAATCAGGAAATGGGAGGAGGGAGTAATCGTAGCCATCCAATCAAGGGTGTTAATTAACATCTTGGACCAAAAGTTTCTATTCGTCCATTTGTAAGTCTCATTATTGGTCACCCATTTCGGAGGACCTAGATTTAATGGCTACGATCATCTAATCAATCTTAGAGGACCTAGATGGTTTAGGCAAGTTCAACATAAGCCAGCAACAATGCTGGTGTGAAATTTTTTTTCTATTCAGGTTGATGGGCCGCTAAGATATGAAGTGGTAAATCAAAGAGTACATGGATGGAAGTAGTAGGAATAGATTTGAAAAAGTTAATCATTTAAGGAATTGACTTAGGATAGATAAGTATGGAGAAGCAGAACTCATTTAGCCGACCCAAATAAAATTGGGACAGTACCGATAAAAAAAGAATTGGGACAAGGCTTTGATGAGGAAGATTATCATCTAATTGATTCAAGTCAAGTGCTTATATCTCTCTTCCCTGTGATTGGTTGAGCATCTCATCATCATCATCAACAAAGCCTTATCCGAACTATGGTGGAGTATCTCAAATGGGCCACAATTGAGGCCACATCTAGGACTTCATATATAAAACAAACCATACTAAAGGGACTTTAAAATAATAATAATAATAATAATGATTACTGGACTTGTTATTGACTCTTTGGTGGCATTGTGCAGATGTTTCAGTTGGTTCCTATGCCACAAGGGAGCTTTTTCATCCAAAATGACATTTTCCGCCTTAATTATGGTTGATTTTACGCAGAGGTCCACAAGGAAGCCACATGCAAATGGCCCCCCAATGTTGTAACCTAGTCATCTACTCTAATGTTTTTCTAATGTTGGAAAAAATAAAAGTATGTCATTTGCATTTCTTTGTCTGAGATTGTTATAAGAGATGGTGGTTTTCGCTTAATTCAGGTGTTCTCTTTGATTGATCTTCCATCAATGGTCGATGGATGAAATTTCGTGTAAAACGAAATTAGTGGTGGCCCTAATGCCCAATTAAATCATCATCATGATCATAAATGAAAAAGAGATAGCCCAGCTACTTGGGTTATGCTTTGTTACTTTTATTATTCTACTCTTCCTAATTACATGGTTTGAAATGGAAGTTTCAGTGGGCATATCGCCCGCGAAGTGTCGTGTAAACAAAAGTCATATAGAACATTTGTAGCTAATTTATCTTAAGCTCATGGAACTGTTGATGTTAAATTGCTTCTGCTCCGGGCAATATTGTAAGTTGTAGGTAGAGGTGCTCATGGGCCAGGCGAGAGCGGGCCTGAGCCCAGCCCATTTAGGGCTAGGTTTGGTTGTTCGGCTTTTAGTACTTGGATCAAGCTTGAATCTAGAATTTGGGTATTTTGATAGGGTCTGGATTAAGTAGTAGAAAGCCCATAGCCCAGCCCACCTTTGATGCAAATAAGATTGCCCCAAAACTTAGTGCTTGTTGTTTTGTGAAGCCTAAATGGGTATGCTATGACCTGACATGTTTGAGGTGTTGGAAGTGGATGGACCTTCTAGACAAGATTTCTAAAACTTTGATCTACTTAATGCAGGGATCTAGCATCCAAATCACCATGAAACCAATCCAAAGATCTCAAACCGTTCTCTTGGTATATTGAGATCCCAGATCTATGTGATGAAAATAGATTTGAACATGCAAAGATTAGATCTACCAAAAAAAGAAACAGAAAAAGTTGGTGCAGATCTATAATCGAGGAGCTCTATTGTCCTCAAATCGAGTCTTTGATCTGTCTCTGCAAAACTCTTTTGCATACACGATCTCTCAGACCTCATAGTCTTCCACGCTATGACTCAATCGCAGAGATCTTCTCAAGGAGAATGGTGGGATCTTAATTGAGAATGAGTTCCATAAGACACTCAAACTAGAAAACAAGAAGAGAGAAGAGAGAGGAGGAGGAGACCACACTAGAGGTTCAATGCATGCTCTGGACGTCCAACCCTCGTACTTCTTTTAAAATCGCCAAAACCTAGTTCTCTTACTCTTATGAGTTCTTATTTGAATACAGCTCTCTCTCTTAGGGCTAGCAATGGGACCACTAGGGATACCTATGATCTGGCTCCAAGTGAAGCATCTAGATCCCACATCTCATAAGTTTCTAATAAACAATTATTTCCAAAAAACACCACTATATAAATGCAATCTAGTCCAAGAAGTTTTATAAATGGACCATAAGCTTTCCAATTACTGCAAACAAGCCCCTCCGTCAATTATATCCATGGACCCATTGGAAATTAATACAAACTGTCTAACTAATGTGGACCCGCCTCTTATTATCATTGTGACCCTATTAGTCACATCGATCATCAATATCATCTAATTAACTCTTAATCAGAATGGGTGCGTGCGCACTTACCAACGATAATTCTATTAATCATCATAAGGGGATATTTCTCTTATGAGAACAAATTCCATCTTGAGAATAGCTGTTCCCACAGTCCTACCACCATCTATCCAAGATACCGAGGTGTTGTCCTACAGTTGGCTTCACTCATTGGTAAGTTAATGTATAGCAAAAACTTGAGTTCATTACTCCCTTAGGATTGAGAGCCTATTTCTTGAAAATTATGAGAGCGTTCCTTAATTAAAGACAATATTTTGTATAAGATGCTTCTCATGGTCCTTTCGTACATCCAATGTGCTAGCACAACAGTCCACAGCCTTCCATTCCGATGGTCAAAATAAATCACACTATCTCATAGTAACTGAAGTACTATAACCTTTCAAATGGGATGCCCAGTCTCATCACCGATTGTGGAACATTTCAAGTATAATAATAGTGACCTATGACTCCTGTATGTGAATCTCATCCACACACATGAATTACATTTAATATACTTAAGGGCTCATGTTCATCTCATGAACAACCATGTCATTTTGTATCAAGTATGTGCAAGAATTAACAGAAACCAATTCATCTCATAAATATAAGCATGAAAAAATATATATATATATATCAATTAAGATAATTAATCAAATTGTTCATGTCATCCACTGGATTGAGGCCATACAATCTAGTATGAGGTGGGCTAGACTCAGGCCAGGTACTTGTGATATGTGTCAGGCACTAGCTAGATTAGGATTGTGTTTCCAAAATTGGGCCGGAACTCAATATGCCTTAGGCCCAAACCACTCCGTGACCAACCCTAGTTGTAAGTCATGTAAATCTACTTGTAGAATAGATAGCTTGAGTGTTCGGGATTATTTATAGTTTGTCAACTCTCGCAGTGGACCTTGCAAAAAGCTCTTATTTTGTTGTTACACACGGTTCAGCATCCCAATTTGACAGTACTGACTAGGGATCAAGTCCTTACATATGAAGTACCACTTTAGCACCAGTGATCCAATCTAGCAAAAATGAAAAAGAATCATATCAATGCTATTTCATTTGTATAGGTATATTAGAATGTATTCTATCATCGTTAAACCTTACAAATAGAAATGGTGTTGGCACTTCAATATCACACACACGTCTAAGCATCGATCCCCGAGCCTTCACGTTGATAGCATCACTCTTGGCCACTATGCCCACTTAGCAGAAAAAATATCATATAAATAGAGCTACAATGGATCATGACATCATCATCATCATCATTATCATCATCATTACTATTTTGTTGGGTTGGCCTACTAGCCAAGAGTGATGCTATCAACCTGAAGGCCCAAAGATCAACTCCTGAGCATGTGTGTGATGCTGAGGTGCCAACACCACTTGATGCGAATTTAAATTTAATCTTTTAATAGTGCAAGTGCACAGTTATCTTTATGGGACAGTGACAAGTATAGGTCGAATCCCATAAGGAGCACTACTAAGTTAAAATTTAAAATCTGATTTTTCTTATCAAAGATTAATAAATAATTGAGATCCAAGAAAATAAACTAGAAAAAATTCAGAAACACAAACTAATCAAATATATAAAACAGATCAGAGCATCAAAAATCCATTAAGCAAGATAATTAATCCATCCATGCAATTATTCTACTATTTGTCCCAAAAATAACTCAGATCAGAAACAAATCAATGTTTTGGATCCAGAGGGTTTGTCTTTCTCAAAAAATAATTTTTAATAAAAAATAATAAGGACACAACCCAAGACCTCGTTCACCTCATAAAAGAATGAAAAATCATAAGCATGATTCATCAAATTAAACATAAATTATCAAAGGATCTCAGCTCTAAGCATAATCTATCAAAATAAGTATCAATTATCAAACTATTTTCATTAGAAATCAAAACAGAGGCTGCCTAAGGCATGAAGATAGATCTATTATTCTAATAGAGCATGCATTTTGAAAGAGATAAGAAAGTAATAGAAAAATCACATAGATTAAATTAAAGATCTATTTAGCTTCATGTGTGTGCTCTAATCCAGAAATCTAGTCAGCCATTGAAAAGAACTCCATAAGTAATTTCATTGATAGCATCTCCTTGTACAATGGTCTCTAAAAAATCTCTCTTTTAAAATTCCTAATTTCCGAAATAGGGCTCCAGAATACCCAATTACTCTTAAATTCTATTAATTAGGGAATGGAGAGAAAGAGGAGAGAGAGTAATTAGGGACGTCCAAGGGAAGGGAGTTGTCTCTTATGCTACTTTTTGGTTCATTTTATTTCTCCGGTTATCTATCAGATACATTGAATTTGGACACCTTCTCTGAAGAATTGATTCATCTTCATTGATAAGGTATATCTCTTATCCTTTTTTTGAATATGGATGAGGTGAAAGCTTCTGGAAACCTCTAGGTGGCTTGGTTAATCTTCAAATGGAGTCCTACAAGGGATGTGTAGCAATTGATTATAAACGGTGTGGATTTAATTGCAATCCCGTCTAAAAATGAACATAAAAATCTCTGGGCCCATAACTTTATTAATATAGCTCTGATTTGCACATTATTAGGTTCCACGAATATCTATTTTGAATAAGCTTTCCAACGGTAGGTAAATTTCATTGATCCGACGGTCGGATTTAAAGTTATGGCCATTTGAAGATGAGTTATCCTGAGAAAAACGGGATTAACTTCTAAAATTTGCTTTGCAATGAATTCTTTCTCTGCACAACTTTTTGAAAGGATATCAGATGTGGATGATTCAAACTCTTCTTCTTTTGTTCCAATTAGAATTTGTACTCTTTGAGTTATCCATTAATAATTTCAAATTTGCAACTACTGTGGACCCTGCCATGTGGGACATTTCATTTGCTTGAACAGTGGGCCCTATGAGAAGTCTCTACTCTATTTAGGATTTTTCAACTGACATGATGAGTGGACCCTCCTTTGATTAATTTGCATATGGCTTGTGTGTGGAGTCTACATGGTAAATTCTTCAATTTACTTCAATTCAAAAATACAGGGCCCACGATGACTATGTGTGCTTGAAAGTCGGTTCCGTGACAGAGGCTTACAATTCTCATTTTTTGCACATTCTAATTCAACACATCAAATACTGAATGTCACGCCCCCAAAATTGGAACCGGGGATTATGCGCGAGATTAGAGCCAATTAAAACTTTTCTGACATTAATCAAATGCAACCTGGCCCCAATCATGTCCCATAGGATCGAAGTCCGCGGTGAGGTATAAATATTTCCTCAGTAACCACAAAACACAACGGAACATCATAATTAAACAAATGGTACAATATAACATTTCAGAGTATGCACATCTTTCTTTTCTATAATTTAAGTTTAGCAAAAGATAACAAAAGTATATTAATTAATGGCTTCTAGCAAAACCTAAGCCAAAAGAGAATAAATGCAAACTAACCAAAGTATGAAGGCACTCGTGTGCTGGTCATGATGACAATACAATCGACACACAACTCGTACTCACCATCAGGCTAAACTGCCTGAAGCGACGCCTTCACTTTCCCAAAGGTAGATGTACCTGGTACCTATGCACCAAGTGCAGCATCAGATACAACAGTCAGCAGACAGATATAAATATAAAATATCAACAGATATGTAGAACGAATCAGAATAAACGAGTAGGCAAAATCATATGAAATGCATAGTATTCTAATCATGACAAATACATAGCATTCGGATCATAAACAGACTATCAAAGTAGGCAGTTCACATATGCTAATTACCACGGGATAGTGTCATTGCGCTCCCTTACTCAGATTGATTCATGGTGGAGATATAAATAGTTTGGGATCATAACCCTTCAATCAAAGTGTTCTAAGTGGTGTCCAATACACTAAATCCGATCTGCAGACGGTCTTCTTGGGCTCATGGGCTACTCGACCAGAGGACCTGGCCCAAGCGCATCCAATCTTACCTCAAGGTTGGTCCTCTATTGGCTCATGGGCTACTCGACCAGAGGACCTAGCCCAAGTGCATCCAATCTTACCTCAAGGTTGGTCCTCTATTGGCCCATGTGGCTCGGGTCCCGTGGACTTTGGCCCAATGTTGCCTTAAGGTCATAATTTCAGAATCCTCACACGTGTAGTGCCTGACACAAAGAGTCCTAAACAAACATCAGTGAGGAGCTAGGCTTTCTTGCGCGAACAAGATTCATTAAACAATAGAGAAACTACTTTATTCTAAATCAAATCAAACTTCAAACAGACCTCAACAGTAGTTCTCTTCAAGCCTTACAATCAAAGCCCTCTAACCTCAACACTTCAACCATACCTCAAAACAAACAAAACATCAAAGGGGATCCTAAGTCCATCATCTAGGTTGTCAATGTGATCTCCAAATAAAGTAAAGCAAACATAGCTAATGAACATGTTCGTTACATGTTGATAGTACCAGACGGTACGATTCAGAATCATAAACGATAGACAATCCAATCATAAGTACAATGTTAATCCTGAAGCATCGTACAACCATACTCAGTCAACGAAGGGAAATAGGGTTTGCAATACCCAAACAAACAATCTTCGTGCATAGATATAAAGGGGGTATCCCGTTGTCCCGTACCGTTCAAGATTGAGCTATGTTGAAACCCGATGCAATTGGAATAACTGTGAAAGACGACGGCTCAAAACATCTTCACATATAGTCAAATGAGTCTAGAAAGGGTAGCCGAGGTTCCACCTAAGTCCGTACAAGATAGGGTCTAAAAGGTCATTTCCAAAAGGTGCCACAGTTCATTCGGTCGACTTAGCCCTTGGCCGGTCGACATCCCACAAAGAGTACCCGATCAACCCGACCCAGTCCGGTCGATCGGAAGTTGTAAACAAAAGGAGTGCACGGTGTTTTTTATCAGGCTCCAGGGAGATTGAATGTGTATGGCCAGTCGACCTGGTCCCCTTGGCCGGTCAACTGCATACACTACAGTTACAGAACCTCAGTTCTGTAACTGAAGTGAAATGGGTGGAAACCCCTTTCTAAAATCCCAGAACATGTAATCAATCAATATGAAGGGCCTAGCCCTTCCATTCTAATCTTGCAAACAAAAGAATAGGGCCTTGTCCTCTCCACATTCATCCATACCCCCTCTCATCAAGACCGTCATCTAATATCCATCCAACCAATCTAAACATCCAATTAAAAATCCATTTAATTAAATAATTAAATACAATTATCATGTTTTCCGAAATCAAAGGTATCAATTGAGCATATGGTCATCTATATCATCATCAATCATCAAATCAAAGGAGAGACAAACATATCCAAGCATATATATAAATATCTACTTGCCTTTTGTCGAAATTGCACAAATTCACAAATCCTAGCTCCATAGCCCAACAATCCAAACCTAATGGATAATTAGCAAAATAAAACTAAATTAAAACATAAACCAAAAGAAAGGGAAGCTCTAAGCTATCTAACACACTACTACACCCAAATTGCATTAACCCAAACCTAAGGGAAAAGAGGGGCTTATCAAACAGTGAAGTTTGAAATTGGGGATGAGATGCTCGCAGGGTCCACGCGAAGATGATGGTGATGATCGGAGGTTGTGGGCCCCACTTGATTTGTGGCCCACTAGATTAGTGGGCCATTGACAGAAAATGTAAAAGACAGAATGGAAGAAAGAAAGAATGAAGTGGTGAGATGATGGGGAGAAAGTCAACGTTGAAGTGAGTGGAGTGAGGTGAGGGAGAGATGAGATGAGATGAGAGAAAATGAGATGGGATGAAATGAGATGAGAGAAAATGAAATGGATGATGGGTTATTTTCGTTGGCAGGGAGGTGAGTGACGAAGAGAGAAAAGAAAGAAAGGAAGAGAGAGAGAGAGAGAGAAATAAAGAAATGGTGAATGGGTGGGGGTAATTTCGTGGCAGGGAGGAGTGAGAGAGAAAGAGAGAAATGGTGAGATGGGTTAGGGAAGGGGTTGATCCATGTGGGCAGTGAGTGAATAGAGGGGAAAAGAAATAAAGAAAGAGAAACAGAGAAGGGAAGAATAAACAGGGATTAGAAAGAAATAAGGGAAATGGAGAGGTGGGTTGGAACAGTGGTGGCCGACAATTATGGTGTGTTGCTGATGGTTGCCGATGGCGACGGTGATGGCGCCGGGATGGTGGGGCGGCATAGCTGGGTGAGGGAGAGATGAGTGAGAGAAATGAGAGGAGATGAAATGAGAGAGTGGAGAAGGGAGAAGAGAGAGGCTCGGTCATGGTGGTGGTGGTGGCGTGGTCCGGCGGCGTGAGGCAACACGTCATGAGGGAGGGAGAGAGAACGAGAGAGATGAAAGAATGAGAGAGAGGGGCTGCTGCTAGGTGGAGTGGAATGAGAAGAGAGGGAGAGGGGCTTGACCTAATAAAGGACAAGGGGAAAGTGAGATGGGGTGAGGGTTTTACATGTGGATTAAAGGGGGTGGGTCCACGAGGAATGAGATGGGAATTAATAAAATGGGCTTGGATGGGTACGGGTCAGGTCAGGTTTTGGGTTGGGTTCGAGGGTTCGGATTGAGATGCAACAGAAGGATAAAGTCCGGGAAATTAGGTAATCTACCCGATGGTGCCAAAATCTCGAAAAGCGGAAAATACTAAAACCCTCGGAACTTTCCGGAACACTCCTACTGTACCCAAACGGGCTCGGATCTCAACCCAACTTCGCACGTGCGATCCTAATTATTAATCGGACCTCTTTGGCTTATAAACGAGCTTAATTAGCTAAAATCACAATTAACTAAGCTAATTACAACCTTAGAATTTTGGGATGTTACACTGAAGAGTCCATATTGAGGCGGGACCCACCCAGATAGAGTTCTACTCCAATTGGGACTCTTCGGAGAAAATTTGCAAAACATTTTAAGTTAATGCAGAAAATATATGAAAAGTATGAAAATTCAGGTTCCTAGGTGAGAATGCATGAAATGATGAAATTATATGAATAATGATGCAATTCACCTAATTAAATCCCTAATTTATCCTAAAATGATACGTAAATGTGCAAATTCATGAACTCAACACCACTCAACCATGAGTGTGTTGGCGGAGCTGCATTAGATTTAATTAATGTGCTATTTCACTTGATTCATTAGTCTTGTAGAACATCAATCATATGAATGCCTGCACTGCGATACCTTTTCAATTAAAAGTTGCAACAAATGGAATGAGGAAGGAAACTATAGTTTGTATTGATTAATGAACTCCAAAGAGAAAAGTTGATTAATGCACTTGCGGAAATTCTTACTGTTGGAGGTAGGTGGGCCTCGTGGACAGGTATTCAGTAACTTTTGACCCTCTTGAAGTAGGGATCAAATACCAATAAGGCCAAAAACTAGACCCCAAGATCTAAAACCTTAATCTCATTCATTAAGATAAATAATCCATCAAGAAGATAAATCAAGAAACAAACAAACATAACAAGAACTACTAAAACAAATAGATAATAGATGTATACCTTTGGAGCTTGGTTGCACTCAAAATAGGAAGTTGAAAACTTGATCTCCACGAAAAATGTTTTCGCAGATTTTGATCTCCTCCGCGTTTGTGCTCTTCTACGCTACGACCCTCTTAGAAAACTTCTTAAGGAGAATGGTGGGATCTCCAAGTAGAAGAAAACCCTAGTACTCTACTAGGAAACTAGACGAGAGAGAGAGGAGGAAGAGAGAGGAACTTGAGAGATTATTGTGTGTAGAGATCTCTACCCCTAACCTCTTAATTATAGTTTATGGAGCACCTCCTCTCAGTCCAAGATTAGAAGTCTCACGTCTATTCTTGGTATATGTCATACTCCTAATTTCCTTTAAGAGCTTCAACTAGATTAGCAACCTTCTCTTATTAGGGCTAGCATGGGGACCACTAGGGATTCTTTAGAATCTTGCTCAAACTGGGAATTTGGAGCCCACATCTCATGTGAACTTAGGACCCACAATTAATTACAAATAAGTCCACTATATAAATGTAATTTCACTCCAGTCTTGGAAATAATTACAAGAAGACTCTAATCTTCCCAAATACTATAACTAGGCCCCTCCATCAATTATATCCATGGATTTATTGGAATAAATCTATATCACAGTAATCATTAGTACAATCCAATAAACTCTTAATTGAGATGGATGCGCACTTACTAATGATAAAATCCATTACTTGGCACAATTGAATATTTAGGGGATAGATTCCATCTTGAGAATTATAAGTTCCTACAGTCTCACTACCATGTACCCAAGACATCAACAAGTTGACCTATAATTGGCCTCACCAATTGATGACTCAAAGCAAATGCATGGTAGAAACTTGAATTCATTAATCTATCAGGTTTGAAAGTCTATTGCTTGGAAATTATGAGAGCAATCCTTAAATCAAAGACAGATTTGCATAAAGTGCTACTCATGGTCCTTCGGTACATCCAATATACTAGCACAATGATCCTGAGTCTTACACTCTGATGATCGAGACATATCACAATATCTCATAGTGATCACAGTGCTGCAACCTTATTAAATGAGATGCCCAATCTCATCACTGATTGTGGAAATACTTTAAGTATAAGATTTTTGATCCACGTCTCATGTATGTGGATTTCATCCACATACATGGATCACATCTAATATACTTGTGGGCTCCGGTTCATCTTATGAACCATCAAGTCATTTTGTATTGATTATGTGCAAATATAGAATAAAATACCATTCATCAATGAATAAAGCATGAAAATATAAATTAATTAATGAAACAAATCAATTTATTCGGATCATCCACTGGATTGAGGACATACAATCTAACAATCTCCCACTTTTACTCAATCCCAGTCAAGGTTACATCTCACAGCCATCCCATCTACATGCCGCTCAAAGACTTTTGTGGTCAAATGCTTAGTAAAGGGATTTACAAGATTATCTGCATATGCTATTTTGGTGATAGCATTGTCACCTCTCTGTACAATCTCTTTGACTAGATGATATTTTTTCGTACGTGCTTTTGGCTTCTATAGTTTTTTGGTTCCTTGGATTGGGCAACTGCCTCGCTATTGTCACAGAAGACTATGATGGACTGTCCCGCCAATGGTACCACTCCAAATTTGAGCCATCTTGAGTGGAGAAAAACTCTTCTGCCATTGCTTGGTCTTTGGTAGACTATTCTGCTTCTTGCAATGGGGACGAATGTGTCCTTAATTTTAATCCACAATGATGACAAGTGGATGTGTGTGGATCGCGTGACACATTCTTTTTCTTGGTACTACTCACCATATTATAAACATGTGGAGTATGTGGAGTAGTATGTGTAACACTTGAAAAAAAAATTGTTTTACCTTTATTACTCGAAGTGGATGCACCATGATCAAAACCGAGACTGCTTCTGTCAAAAGGAGACTTTTGACTACACAAGATGTTTGTAAGAATCTTCAAACGAGTGTTCATCTTGTTTAGAGAAGCCTGCTTGATTTCTAGGTAAGACAAAGTGATCTTCAGTCTTCCTTGCAGGTCTTTATTCTCTGCTTTCACAATCACCATCTCCTTTTTCATATTCACAATTTCTTGTTCAGCTTTCTCAAATTTTTGACCATCACTAGTCAAATTTCCATCCATGCAATTTTTCTGACTTTCCAAGAGATGAACATGTTTAAGAACTTGCTCTAATTCAATCTTCAATGCAGAGTTTTCTTCTTGAACAACCTTAAACTTGATAGTGATCTTGTTACCATACTTGGTCATCTCGACACAATCAGCATAGGTAGTATGGTACAAATCTTCACAATCTTTCTCTTGATCTGACATCTCATTATTGTCAGACATAGACTCAGCCATGAATGCCACAAACTTGCCATTCACATTATCTGAATGATCATCGTCAGGATCTTTTTCTTCTTCTTTTTCTTCTTCAGAAGATTCTTTATCCCAAGTTGTGTTGAGAGCCTTTTGCTTTGTACCCTTCTTCTTGTTGGCACACTCATTAGCATAGTGACCATAGCCTTAGCACTCAAAAAACTTTGTCCCTTTTGCAGGGTCCTTCTTCTCAAATTTGGAATTCTTCCAATTGGCTTGTTTTGTCTTCATGTATTTCTTAAAGCATTTCATAAACTCAGCCATATTATCTTCAGCCTCTAACTCGGAATCAAACTCAATTTTCTTTTCAAGTTTCTTTCTTGATTCTGAGATGGCTTTCAATGCAATATCCTTCTCTTTTGATTTTTCTTTATCCAAATGGTTTGCTTTAAATGTCTGAAGATTTCCAACCAGCTGGTAGACCTTGAGGGTATCAAGATTCTTATTTTCTTCTATAGCATCAACTTTAGAATCGAACATCGAAGGTAGAGACCTCATAATTTTCTTAACAAACTTGTTTTCTGGTATTTCTTCACCCATAATGAAAACATAATCGACAATATCATTCAGCTTTGCATTAAATTGATCAAAGGTCTCATCTTCTTTCATCATAATGGTTTCAAATTCTTTAGTCAGCCTTTGCAATTTTGATTGCTTCACCATGTTTGTACCCTCATAAACTGTCTACAAGACATCTCATACTTCTTTTGCAGTTTTACATATAGACATCCTACGGAACTCTTTAGAAAACACTCCATTGTATATACCATTCACAGCCTTGTTATTCAATTAGAGGCATACTTCTCATTCTTAGTCTACTGGGCTTTAGGTTTAGGAACAGATTGTTCATTAGCCACAATTGCTGGTCTAGAGTAGCCCTCCTCAACAATATCTCATATATCATCATCAATGGACTTAAGGAATCTAATCATCATTTGCTTCCAATAAGCATAACTAAAACCATCAAGCAAAGGAGGCTCGGAAGTTGATGTCCCTTCTCCATTGAGCAGCATTCTAGAAATCTCTTTAGATCAAACATAGTAAAATAGTACAACCTACTCTGATACCAATTGAAAGTTTAGGGCTCGCGATCTCTAGATTGGTCTACTCAATAAATCAACCCAATAGTGTGCAAAAATAAATAATAATGCAGCAGAAATAAAATCACATGCACGCACCACAAGGACACAAGATTTAGCATGGAAAATCCTAACCGGGTGAAAAACCACGGATCCGAACTGGATCAATAATCAAGCACCATGAATCTCGCAATTACAAGAAACTCAGATTTCCTCCCCAGATATCCCCTACCTAAGGACTAAATTTATTTTGTGTCGCTTCACGCTTCAACGACTTCACACCGCTGATTGCAACAAACTCATTCTGCACTTGACTCCTCAAATCTTCTACTCAAGAAGACGTTCTTCTACAAAGGATGCAGAAGAGACTGGCTCTAGAGAACTTGGCAGCACAACTTCTTAATAAATCTCTAGAGAAGGATTCTCTTAATTAAATCTCTAACTTAGAACTTTGAGAGGTGAGGTGTGTGTTTAGAATAGCCCTTGAGTCCTTTAAATAACTCTTAGGTCGTGTTTAAGGTTGCCTAACTTGATTAGGATTAAAACAAGTAGTTTGGGCACAATTAGAAAGAGGTTTCTAATTTAACTTGGACTCTGCCGCCTAATCCGCTTAAGCGAATGAGGTTCTGTCTCAGTGCAAATATACTCTTGTCAGGTGTGTCTGGCATTCTAACCCTATTATGGTTGATCCAGAAATCCAGCACTCTTTTTCTTTCAACTTTCTTCTTTGAGTCCTTCTAGTCTTCTATCTTTAGAGTCCTTTTCTAAATAAAGAATACAACTCAATGGACCCCTAGAGTTTTGTCCAACCCATGAATTAGCCAATAAACAAAAACTTAACATCTTCCTCATTTTCCTCTTCTTTTTCTTCTTCTCGACTCCACTCACCTTGCACATAGCACAGCCATAGTGCACCCACCTGTACATGCTGCCGCTGAGCCATCACCGTGCACAGCCACCCTTCTTCTGCCTGCAATAGGCCATCACCGTGCACAGCCACCCTTCTTCTGCCTGCAACAGGCCATCACACACACAACACCACAACCATCCCGCACCTCATTCCCTATGCCACACGGGCCACCTCTCCCTCCTGCCTGCACTCGACACTCGCCACACACACGCACACGACACATTCTCCTTCCCTTCTCTACTCTCCCCCCTTCCCTTCTCTCACTTCACTTCACCGCTTGTTACCCCTCACTACACTTCACCACTTATTACCCCTCACTGCACCATCACCTTCTCCACTCTGCACAGCACCACAGCTTCACTGCACAACCCCATTCTGTCACTGCCCTCCATTTTCTTCCTCTCTCTCCACTTAAGACCACTTCTTTGCACGACTTGCCTGCATCCCTGCACCTACAGCTCACATGCATTACCCCCCACCTGCTGTACCCAAACTCCATCTGCTGCCCCATGTCAGTGCACCCACCTACTAAACACCCTTCACTGCACCCTTTTGCTACAACCATTCCACAAATATTCTTTGTTATCATGCTTAATTGGGTTACATAAATCATGAGCCTTACATTGTTTATGTAGGAACAATTTAATATCCAATTCAATTTCTATTTGCCATGGTTCATAAAAAAACGTACAAAATATGATTCATGCACCCAATGTTCCTGCATCTGAATGGTATTTTAGGATCTTATTTATTTTGAATTTATTAATAGCATATTCTAACATACCATGCATCTAGGTAAGTTATCCACCTCATATTTCTTTCAATTTATTTCCAGCTTGTTAAAACATGCTCATGCATTAAAACATGCCCATGCATCATATAATTAGCTGCATTTTCTTCATTTTTATATTGCATATTTATACTTTATTTTATGAAACTTAAGACTGCATAATTTATAATAAAAAAAATAAAAACAACAAAAAGAAGAAGTTAGTTTAACTTCCAAAAACCAAAAAGAACAAAAAAGAATAAGAACTGAAAAAGAATAAAAAGAAGAATTCTAAGCATTAGTTAGATTAATTTGGACAATTAGGTTAGGTTCCTTTCACTAGGATTAAGAAAATTAATTTAGGGAATTTTAGATTCTAGAGCTAAACAAAATAATAATAACAATAATAATAACCCAAAAGACCAAAAAACAAAATAAAAGATATTAAAAAACCAGAAAAATTAATTAATTAAAATAAGAAAATAAAATTAGAAACTAAATTGTAGTTCAAACTGACCAGGTCAAACCCAAACATAGATCCAGGTCTTCCCCTAGCTAGGTTTAGACTACCTTTTAGTCTGATTCAACTTAATAATTAAGTTAGGTCCCACTTTCTCACTCTCCGGGCCCCGTTAGGACCCTAGGACAAGGTAGAGATCCAAGGGAAATGGATTGGTTAAATTAACTCTAAGTAGAAAAATCCCCTAGTTAGGCCCTTCGCCCCAATTATTAAAAACCCAAAAGCCATAAAACCAAAAAATCAAACCCAAAACACATTTTCTTCTCTTTTCCTCCATTTCCGATGCCAAATATTCATTGGAACTCAATGATTAAAGGGAGCAAAGGCTAAGTTAGAAAATCAAATTAATGACAAAGATGAGTCTAATGTGTGACTTCCCCCATCCTCATTACCAATCAAACAGACCGGCCCATTGGCCACATTGACCCAAATGCGGTCACTTTTCAAACAAAACGGCCCATTGGCCACATTGACCCAAATGCGGTCACGCTCAAACAAATTGGTCCATTGGCCAAAATTCATTCCTTGTTAGAAATCACACATTATATCTTGTTCATGTCAGCGATGCGAGTCGAAAACTTAGCCTCTAAATCTTACTCTAACAGGGGCATTGAAAGGTGGTACCCGAGAACGGGGCTGATACCCTTCTAAATATTTGGCGTCTAACACCCCCCCCCCCCCCCCCCCGGCCTTTATTTTCCTAATTTACTTATATTTTATTTCATTTATTTTTAGAACACTTGGATTTAATTTCAATTAGCCCATATGCCCATAAATGTAGATCTCCCCTACCTAGTTCACTATGACCCAACATTGAGACCTGTAATTTGACCCAAATTGAAAGACCCAAATTAAGTGAAAAGACAACCATTGTGCGTTGCCGGCAACACATTAGATAAGAGGTAGAACCCATCCCACTTTCTCCTGCATTCTTTCAGCTTTCGTCAAAGGACGGTGTTACGGTCGTATCTGTAGTTGGCGATCATGGTTCGTCTATTTTGAGGGTAGTCAAAACCCTCATTGTCAATGTAAATTTTTAATATCTTATATAGTTGAATGGCGATTTCCCTCCCCAGGGGATCAAAATTCACATCCGACAGCTTAGTGGTGGCGAAATCATTGTCAACCTGGGATCAAATGCTAAGGCGGAGGCGGAGGCGATGTCAGTGGGAGTAGTTACATTTTGCTTTTCAAATAATAAGTTGATTTTTGTCAGATACTTTAAATGTACCGTCTTTAAGACTAAATTTAATTTCAGTTTCAAGTTTAGTGAATAAAAATTATTCTGTTAACTTTTGTATTGAATTAGTCTTTAAGAGGAATGATATTTTTATATGTTTTGGCAAGGTAATCAACGGTCTATATTTATAAACTCCCACAATGTATGAGATGCACGGCACCGAAATAATTAATAGGATAAATAGACCATCATTAAAGAGAAAGTCACCTTCATCTAATCCAACGAAACTTTGGTACCTAAGGCTAAGTCACATTAACCTTGATAGGACTGACAGGCTAGTGAAAGGTATCTCTCCTTCATTGGTGGTAGAAGTAATGCCTGTTTGCGAGTCATGTCTAGAAGGCAAAATAACGAAAAGACACTTGTCATCCAAAGGCAATAGGGCCAAAGATTTATTAGAATCAGTACATATTGATGTATGTAGACTCATGAATGTTAGAGCGAGAGGTGGTTATTACTACTTCATCACTTTCATGGATAATTACTCTAGATATGGATACATATATCTGTTGCACCGCAAGTCCGATACTCTTGAAAAGTTAAAAGAGTTCCGAGCACCAACGGAAAAGCAATCTGGTAAAAGTATCAAGACTTCTCGATCAGATCGAGGAGGTGAATATCTCTTTGCAAATTTTATGGGATACTTATCAAAAAATGTGATAGCCCAGTTGTCTGCTCCTGGTATGCCTCAACAGAATGGAGTAGCAGAAAGAAAGAACCATACTCTTTTAGATATGGTTAGGTTTACGTTGAGTTTCTCAGGATTACCCATATCCTTTTGGGGATGTGCTTTGGATACTGCAATGTACATACTAAACCTCATACCATCTAAGTCTGTACCTAAGACTCCCCAAGAATTGTGGGTTGGGTGAAAGCCTAGTCTACAACATTTACACATTTAGGGTTATCCGGCACACGTGCTAAAGGTAAAGGCGGATAAGTATGAACCAAAGTCGGAAGTATGCACTTTTGTAGGATAACTTAAGGAACTAAAGGTTGGCTATTTTATAAATCCTAGAGAGCAGAAAGTATTTATTAACATCAATGCGATTCTTTTGGAAGAAGATTATATGATTGACCAGAAAGCCTTAAAACGGGTTGTCTTGGAAGAGATTCAAGAACAATCAATTCCAAATCTAGAAACAACTGAACTTGAGAAAACACCAGCCCTTACATGAACCAGTAGTTACACCGGACCCTCATCATAGTGGGAGAATTGTTAGGCTACCTAACGAGTTCACATTACTGGGAGAGTCTTACAAGGCAATTTCGGAGGAACATGAACAAGATCCCTGTAACTATGATAAAGGAATAAATGACAAGGATTCGGGACATTGGCGAGATGCCATGAAAGCTGAGATAGAGTCCATGTACTATAATCAGGTATGAAAACTTGTGTAGTTGCCTACCAATATTAAACATATTTGGTGCAAGTGAGTCTACAAGAAAAAACGAGGATCGGATGGAAAAGTTGAAACCTTTTAAGGCTAGGCTTGTTGTGAAAGGGTATACTCTGAAAGAAAGAATCGATTATAAGGAGACCTTCTCGCCGGTAGCCATGCTCAAGTCTATCCAGATACTCTTATCAATTGCGGCTCATCTTGATTACAAGATTTGAAAAATGGATGTCAATACTGCATTTCTTAATGGCCATTTTAAGGAAGACATCTATATGATGCAGCCAGATGGTTTTGTAGCAAAAGACCAAGAGCAAAGAGTTTGCAAACTGTAAAAGTCCATTTATGAACTGAAGTAGGCGTCTCGGAGTTGGAACATCCATTTTGACCAGGCAATCAAATCATTTTGTTTCTGTCAAAATCCGGACGAATCACGTATTTATATGAAAAGTGAAGGAGGCAGGGTAGTTTTTCTCGTATTATATATCGATGACATCCTTCTCATTGGGAGTGATATAAGGATGCTGTCAATGATCAAAATTTGGTTGGTAAAAACTTTTCATATGAAGGATTTAGGAGAAGCCAACAACATCCTAGGGATTATGCTTCATAGAGATCGGAAAAATATGATGATTGGCTTATCTTTAGCTGCATATATAGATAACGTACTGGTATGCTTTGCTATGCAAAATCCCAAGAATGGTATCACACCTTTTAGGCATGGCATGCACATTTCTAAGGATCAGCGCCCCAAGATCATTCAAGAAAAGTAGCGGATGAGAGCGGTACCATATGCTTTGGCTATTGGTAGCCTCATGTATGCTATATTTTGTACTAGATCGAATATCTATTACATAGTGGGCATAGTTAGCATATATCAATCAAACCATAGTCCTGACCATTGGACTGCCGTGAAGTGTATTCTCAAATACTTGAGAATGACTAGAGAATGCATGTTAATTTACAACAATGATAATCTAATTCCATTTGGATATACAGATTCTAACTTCATGGCAAACAAGGATTCAAGAAAGTCTATCTTTGGATATGTGTTATGCTTGGCGGCGGAGCCATCAGCTGGAAGAATGTTAAACATGATTGTATTGCTGATTCTACCTTGGAGGCTAAGTATGTAGCAGCTTGTGAAGCAGCTAAGGAAGTAGTATGGCTCAAAAGATTCAAAAATCTGATTTGCTTAAGGAGTTTACTCACACTCTGCTAAAAGATCAAACTATACAAGTGTGGGTGACTACATATAAAAAGCCCTGATCAATGAGATTAAGCTCCCACCCCCGACGCTGCTACGAAGATACATTTAGGGGGAGTTTCTATTGAGGGGAGCTAGTGATCCTAATTGACAAGAAAGCTACATGTTATTATCTTTAGCTTTGTCATTTATGGACAAAAAGGGGGAGAAAGGTGACAGAACAAGGGGGAGAACAAGAAGTTCAGAGGAAGTAAGGGACAATGCAGATTTACATGTGCTGGTTGACACTTTTTTGATTCAATTCAGTGTATTTTGGGTTTTCTTTTTGGTAGATCAGTTTGTATTGTCTTAGGGAGTTTTGTCCATGATGTTTTGTCAATGAATTGCCGAAGGGGGAGATTGTTAGGTTTTTATTTATTGGCTAATTCATGGGTTGAACAAAACTCTAGGGGTCCATTGAGTTGTATTCTTTATTTAGAAAATGACTCTAAAGATAGAAGACTAGAAGGACTCAAAGAAGAAAGCTGAAAGAAAAAGAGTGTTGAATTTTCGAATCAACCAGTATGGAGTCCACTCGAGCGACCACATCATCCGCTCGAGCGGACATGAGTCAGAAAGCCAGACGTGCCTAACAGGAACATATTTGTGCAGAGACAGAACCTCATCCGCTCGAGTGATTGAAAGGTCCGCTCGAGCGGACAAGGTGACAGAGGCCAAGTTAAACTAGAAACCTCTTTCTAATTGCGTCCAAATTGCTTGTTTTAATTCTAATCAAGTTTTAATCCTAATCAAGTTAAGCAACCTTAAGCATGACCTAAGGGTTATTTAAAGGATTGAATGACTATTTTAAACACACACCTCACCTCTCAAAGTTATGAGTTAGAGATTTAATTGAGAGAATCCTTCTCTAAAGATTTATTAAGAAGTTGTGCTGCCAAGTTCTTTAGAGTCAGTCTCTTCTGCATCTTTTATAGAAGAACATCTTCTTGCGTATAAGATTTGAGGAGTTAAGCGCATGATTGAGTCTGTTGCATTCAGCGATGTGAAGTCGTTGATACATGAAGCGACACAAGGTAACTTCAGTCCTTAGGTAGGGGATATATAGGGGAGGAAATCTGAGTTTTTTATAATTGCGAGATTCATTGTGCTTGATTATTGATCTAGTTCAGATCCATGATTTTTCTCCCAGTTAGGGTTTTCCACGCTAAATCTGGTGTCCTTGTGGTGTGTGCAAGTGATTATATTTCCGCTGAATTATTATTTATTTTTACACACTGTTGGGTTGATTTATTGAGTAGACCAATCTAGAGATCGTGAACCCTAAACTTTCAAAAGAGTAAGAAGAGAAGGAAAAAGAAAAAAGAGAAGGGACATGGGCTGTGTGTGCGCAGATGATGCAGGCATGGTAGCAGCAGGGGCTGCGGTGATGAGGGGATGGTATGTGTAGGGAGAAATTTGGGCAGGGATGAGGGATGGTGAAAACAAAAGAGATGAAAAGAAAAGGAAAAGAAGAAGAGGGTGGAAAGACGGAGACGGTGGAGGAGAGGTGGGAGTTGTTGGAAATAAAGGAGGAAGTTTATATTATTTCTAATAACTTTTCTTCATATATCTCTGTTTCTTGACACAACTACAAGAGTATATACAAAACTCATACATTATTATAAAAAATGACTCTTGACTCTCCAAATATAGTAACGTATATTCAGTTACATTCTCACCCTTTAACTCATAACTATACACACACACATTACCACCCACTAACTCATTAACATCCATAACAGCACAAACAATAACACCTCACTATCACACGACTCCATGCTATAAATTTGTTTATTTTTCAACACCCCCTCTTAAACCAAATGCACTTGCAGAAACCACTCTAATCATATTCTTCAATTTGTTGAAAACATCTGCTTTGAGGGGTTTCGTGAAAATATCAGCAACCTGATCTTGAGTCTTAACTGAGATTAGCTTGACCTCCTTGTTCTTCACATGCTCTCGAATGAAATGAAAACGAGTATCATTGTGCTTACTCCTTTCATGGATCATAGGATTCTTTGCCAGTGCAATAGCAAATTTATTGTCAACATAGACTCTTGTAGGTTCTTCATGTTGAAGTTGAAGTTCATTGAGAAGCTTCCTTAACCAAATCGCATGACATACATCATTCGATGCAGCGACATATTCAGCTTCACATGTAGAGAAAGTAATAATAGGTTGCTTCTTTGACAACCAAGTAAGGGCTGTTTCTCCCAGGTAGAAAATAAAACTTGCAGTGCTATTTCTATCATCCACATCTCCACCACAATCACTATCGGATAACCTTCAAGATAAAAATCTCCATGAGAAGAATAAAAACAACCAATGATTAATTGTACCTTTGATGTAACAAAGAATTCTCTTGGCTGCCTGCATATGTGAAGATCTTGGTTCCTCCATATTTAGCCCAACTCCATATAGTCTATCTGGCCTGGTACAAGTTAATTAACAAAGACTTCCTACTAAGCTCTTGAAAATAGTATGATCCTCTCTTTCTCCATCGCCATGCTTTGTGAGTTTGGGTCCACACTCCACAAGTGTTGAAACTAGATTGCATCTATCCATCTTGAACTTCTTGAGAAGTTCTCTTGCCTAACCTTCTTGTGTGATGAAAATTCCCTCATCCATCTGCTTCACTTCGATCCCGAGGAAATAAGACGAAAGACCAATGTCTGTCATTTCAAACTCTTGAACCATAGTGTCCTTGAACTCCTTGAACATGCTTAGATTGTTTTATGTAAAAATCAAATCATCCACGTACAAGCAAACAAATAATACATCTCCATTGTTAGACTTTTTTTTGAAAAAATAGCATGTTCATATAGACATTTGACAAATCTATTCTCTTCAAGATACTGATTTATTCTGTTGTTCCATGCCCGCAGAGCTTGCTTTAACCCGTAAAGAGCTTTCTTTAATTTCAGTACCTTGTCTTCACTACCAGCTTTGACAAACGCTTGAGGTTGTTCAACATAAACCTCTTCTTCAAGATATCCATTCAAAAATGCCAACTTGACATCCATTTGTGAAATTTTCCATTTTTTAAATGCTGCTAGAGAAATAAACAATCTCACCGTCTCAAGACGAGCAACAAGAACAAAAACTTCAACATAATCTATTCCAGGTTTCTGGCTATAGCCCTTTGCAACAAGTCTTACTTTATACCTTTCGATTTATCTTGTAGCATTCTTCTTTGCCTTGTACACCCATTTAACTCCAATGGCCTTTTGTCCTTTTAAAAGATCAACAAGCTCCCATGTTTTTGTTCTTCTCAATTGACTGAATCTCTACATCCATAGCTTCTTTCCATTTTTTTTTAATGAACATCGTCTTCAAACACTATGTCTTCACTATCTGCAAGTAAACATAAAAATGTTAGATCATTTTGTTCTTCTGTTACCTCATAAAGATCCTGTAGACTCCTCATACCTCTTGGTCCCACACTTGAACTTGACTTTTTAAGATATGGTGAAGAATTTGGAGATTGTAAGCTTGATTCATCTTGATTTGGTGTCACTGGAGTTTGGGGAGAGGAAGGAGATTGTGGTTCTCGAACTCCTTGGTGTTTTCTTTCTTCATCATCGAATAGGGGAAAGAAATCATAAATTTTTTGTTCTGGAATATTCCAATCCCATGAAGCTTTCTCATTGAATTTCACATCTCTATTTATGATCAACTTCTTTATAATGGGGTCATAAAGCTTGTAACCTTTTGTTTGGGCATCATAGCCAATAAAAACATACTTAGCACTTTTGTCATCAAGCTTTAATCTAGTCTGATCTGGCACATGTGCATAAGCTATGCTTCCAAAGACTCGTATATGTGAAATACCTGGCTTGATTCCACTCCATGCTTTAAGTGTTGTTTTGTTCCACACATTTCTAGTTGGACAACGATTGAGCAAGTATTCAGCACAGTTGACTGCTTCAGCCCATAACTCTTTTTCCATCTTCTTGCTTTTCAACATGCTTCGTGCCATGTTCATGATGGTTCAATTTCTTCTCTCCGCAACGCCGTTCTGTTGAGGTGTATATGAAGTTGTCAAGGGATGTCGAATTCCATTTTCTTCACAAAATTCTTCAAACTCATTTGATGTGAATTCGCCCCCTTTATCAGATCTTAGAGCCACAATTTCAAATCCACTTTATTTTTCAACAAGTGCTTTAAACTTCTTAAAAGTTTTAAACACTTCAAAATTTTCTTTTAAAAAATACACCCATGTTTTTCTACTAAAATCATCAACAAATATAAAAAAATACCTGTTCTTACCAAATGAGGTGGGAGTGATGGGACCACACACATTAGTATGAACTAGCTACCGTGGGTTCTAGGCTCTATTTGACGCTTCTTTTGGAAAACTCTTTCTTGGATGCTTACCAAGCAAACACCCTTCACATAATTGTTCTAGATGATTAATCGAAGGTAATCCCTTCACCTTTCTTTTATTGGATAGCAACTTCAACCCACCAAAATTCAAGTGGCCATATCTTATATGCCATAGCCACGAAATGTCTTTCACACATGCTTTGAAGCACATCACAACATCATTCTGGATTTTCAAGTGAAACATTCGATTTCTTGACATAGCTACCTTGGGCAATTAAATTTCTTTTGTGGTCTCTTATTGAAAGCTTCCCATCTTTCATATGTATATCAGAACCCTTTTCCAAGAGTTGTCCCAAGCTTAGAATATCACTCTTCATATCAGGTACATAATAAACATCAGAAATGAATTGATGATCACCCTTTTTCAATTGAATCAGAATATTGCCTTTGCCTTTCATTGCAATTTTTTTTCCATCTCCAAATGTGACATTGCCATGCACTGATTCATCAAGTTCTATAAACAAACTTTTTATACCAGTCATGTGATTGCTCGCTACAATATCAAGATACCAATTACTGGCTCACTACCTCCTTCTCCATGGCAGGCAAGTAATACAGTGGAGTCAACCTTTGTTATCTTCTTAACAAAATTAGCCTTCTCTTCAATATTTCTTTCACTTCTGTATTTCATTGAATAGTGACAAAATTTATTACAATTATTGCATTGAATATGAGCCTTACACTCCCATGCTTCATGCCCAAACTTATTACAGTTGCAAAATTGCTTTTGTGATTTATCTCGAGGCCTTTGAATTCCCTCTGCCACGCCCTTTAATGTTATGCCCATCTTGCTTCCTTTCATCATACTCGGAGGTGTTAAAACCTCTTCCTATTCCTCAACCTCTGCCTCTTCTTTGACCATGTCCACGTTAGCTACCTCTCCGATTGTGGTTGCTAAAGCCATCATGCTCTTTTGTTAATGGCAGTTTTGATAGCATCACTTGCTCAAGAGATGATTCACGCTCCTTCTTCTAAAGAAGCCTTTCTTCATGTACCTTTAACTAACCCTTTGGTTCATCGATTGTCAGTGTCCAAATCTTTGGACTCTTCTATAGCCACGACTATGTAGTCAAACTTCAAATCAAGGGATTGAAGAATTTTCTCCACGACCCGCACATCTTCCATGTTTTCACCATTTCTTCAAAGTTGATATAACTACTGCTTGAACACTTGAGAATTAATTAGAAATGGTTTCTGATTCTTTCATATGCATAGACTCAAACTCACTTCTAAGAGTTTGAAGATGCGCCTTCATCACCTTGGCTACTCCTTTGAAGAAACTTTGAAGTGAATCCCATGCCTTCTTCGAGTTTGTGGAACTTGAAATCTTCTCAAAGGCAGACTCATCCACTGATTCATAGATGAGAAACAATGCCTTCTTATCTTTCTTTCTAGCATCTTTTAAAATTGTGATTTGATTCTGTGTTAAATTAGCTTCATTTTCTGGTTCATCATAGCCTTTTTCGATGACGTCCCATGCTTCTTGAGATCCTTGCAATGCCTTCATTTGGATACTTCAATTCTGATAGTCCTCCTTTGTGAGATGAGGAAGTTGAAATGGCACCATACCATTAGCCATTTTTTTTCACCGAATCTTTGATACCACTTCGTTGGAAATAAAGGAGGAAGTTTATATTATTTCTGATAACTTTTCTTCATGTACCTCTGTTTCTTGACACAACTACAAGAGTATATATAGAACTCATACATTCATATACAAAATGACTCTTGACCCTCCAAATATAGTAACCTATATTCAGTTACATTCCCACCCATTTACTTATAACTACACACATATTATCACCCACTAACTCATTAACATCCATAACAGCACAAACAGTAACACCCCATTAACACATGACTCCATGCTATGAATTTGTTTATTTTTGAACAGGTGTGCAGTTGAGTGGGCAGTGAAGGTGGGTTCGAGTGCAGGGATATGGAGAAGAAGAATAAGGAAAGAAATAGAAACGAAAGAAAGAGAGAAAGGAGGTGGAGGGGAGGTGGCAATCTGCAGCAGCATAGATGGGTGCTGGCGGACAATGTAAGGAGCAAAACCAGAGGAATGGTAGTGGCGCCGGGCCCTGCGTGGAGTGGCACCTGTGACAACCCAACTGCATCAAGCACAATATTGTCCACTTTGGGTCAGAGGCATAGCTTAACCCCTCACTGCTTTGTTTCTGAGTCATAGGCATAGCATAACTCAAAACGCAGAATACTAGAATTGGAGAGCACCTTCACATTTAAGCCCAGTCTTTGGACAGCCTCTTGGCGACGTGGGATTTAACAATCCCCCACCATTAGAGGAGAGTTGTGACAACCAAACTGCATCCAGCACAATATTGCTCGCTTTGGGTCGAAGGCACAGCTTAACCCCTCACGGCTTTGTTTTTGAGTCAGAGGCACGGCTTAACTCAAAACATGTCATGCTAGAATTGGAGAGCGCCTTCACATTTAAGCCCAGTCTCTGGACAACCTCTTGGCGACGTGAAACTTTACAGCGCCGGGCATTCCATGTACGGAAACTGAAGATGGAATAAGAAAAAAAAATGAAAAGGGAAGATGAGGCAAATGTAGTATTGGGTGAATGCAGGGGAAGAGATGATGGCCCTCACATGTGAATGGAATTCCAGCTTTTCGATTCCTGGCAGCCTGCATCCTCTCTTTGTGAGTGGTTTTCCTTCGCGTCAGCCGTCAATGGCCTCCCCTTCTCTTGTGTTTTCTTGTGTGAATAGATTATGTGTGCAAGAGAGAAAGGGAGCCCTCTACGTGAGATGAGATGATGGGGAAGTATGGCGATCTGAAGGCGGGCTTTAGCGTGGGGGCAAAGGAAGACAAAGAGCGTTCGACAGAGGGGGCTGTAAGATGGGTTCTGTGCGGGCTGAAGATGTAAAGGAGTGGGATGAGTGCTAGATGAGAAGATGATCGGGGTGAAGGGATGAAATGGAGAGGCAGGTGGTTTTCGGGCCGTGGGCGGTGATGGGAAGATGACAACAAAGGAGGGGGGAGAGGTCTGATGGACGAGAGGGAGAGAAGATGATAGAGAGAGAGAGAGGTCTGATGGACGAGAGGGAGAGAAGATGATCGAGAGAGAGATGAAGAAGATGATGGGCGTGGGGGAGATGGAGATGATTTGAGGTCTTCTGCCGGGCGTCTTGGGATGGAGAGTGACCCCACTTGGAAATTTCTAAAGGTGGGTCATATGATCACAATCACAAAAGGTGGGACCCATATTATAATTTCTATAATGGTGGGACTACATTATAAATTCTTTGGATGTGGTCCCCATGTTTTAATTTCTAAAGGTGGGTCCATATTATAATTCCTATAACGGTAGGATCACATTATAAATCCTTCGGATGTGGGCCCATGTTCTAATTTTTAAAGGTGGGCATTACGTTGTAATTTCTAAAGGTGAGTCTCGTGTCCACAATTATAGAGAAGGTGACCCCACTTTATAATTCTTGAAAGGTGGGTTATATGGTCACAATCACAAAAGGTGGAGCCACACTGTGAACCCTATAAATGTGGCCTCATGTTCTAATTTCTAAAGGTGGATACAACATTGTAATTTGTAAAAGTGGGTCCCGTGTGCACAAACAATAAAAAGATGCCCTCCTATTATAATTCCTAGAAGGGTGAGCCTACATTATAAATCCTATGAATGTGTCCCCATGTTTTAATTTCTAAAGGTGAGCACCACATTGTAATTTTTATAGGTGGGTCATGTGTCCACAATTACAAAAAATGTAGCTCCACTTTGTACTTCCTAAAAGTGGGTCAAATGGTCATGATGACAAAAGATGGACCCACATTGTAAATCTTATAAATATAGGCCCCATATTCTAATTTATAAAGGTGTGGTAGATTTCTAATGGTGTGTACCACATTGTAATTTCTAAATGTGGATCCTATATTTAGATTCACAAAAGGGTGGTTCCCCATTATAATTCCTACAAAAAGTGGGTTTACAATGCAAATCTATGAATATGAGCACCATGTTTTAATTTTTAAATGTGGGTATTACGTTTTAGTTTTCACAAGTGGGTCCTATGTAGTTTTATAATAGAGTGTTGAAAGAATAAAAAGTGGGTCCCACATTGTAAATCTTGTAATTCTCCTACGTGCGTTCTTTGGAACAAATCTTTATAATGTTACTAAAAGGTTTCGTACTATGTGTTCTCTACAAAGTAATTTAATACATTGATGCCAAACAAGTTCCGCATATCATATAGTCTCGACGGAAAGAGATCCCCTGCTTGGACCAATCAGGGGGTGCCACATGGGGGAGAGGATGTCAAATCAGCTACATCCCATCTCTCCAATGAACAAAAAAAATTCTCTCCCCCATGTGGCATTCCCTGATTGGTCCAAATAGGGGATCCAAACACAATCTCGACACAACTCAATCTCAGCGCAACCTGATCTGAGTGCAAATTTGAAAACAACATGAGAAAGATGTGAAATGGGCCCTATAGTACCAGATGATGGCCGGCGGCAAGTGCAAATCAACTGTTGCCCTTCAAAGGCACACTAAGTCTACTATTGTTACAGTGCACCATAACAATTCTTTTTTAATAGGAAAAACTTCTGTTTTGAGAGGTTGGTTGAAAATATTTTTCTCTCCATCTCTGTTCAGAGGGATGGTCCACTCCTTTTCACATGAAAAAAAAAAAAAAAAAAACACTTCCAACAAAAAAAAGGATTTTTTTTTCAAAAAGCCTCTTTCTGTACCGTTCTCTCTCTTTCTTATATAGAGAAAGCTTGACAGAGAAGAGCTTCATTCATTTAAATCTGGGTGTGGTATCAAGGTTATAAGGGCCTATTTGTTTATTAGCATTCCTGAAAGGAATTCAAGCTGCAGGGGTTTTTGAATTCCTGTCGGTAAATGTTATGTTTGATTGAGTTTCAAGTGTGGATATGTGATACCCTAGTATTCCGGAAGCAGCTATCGATGGGGTTTTGGAATGCTGGGATGGGAGGAGCATTTAAGAATTCCAATTGTTTTCATTCATTCCGATGAGAAGAGGATTCCCCAACGGTCCTCTGCAGATTCAAATCTAGACCTTCTTTATGTGGTTTTTTTCCTTTCTCATTCATCCTCTGTTCTATATATATTTTTTCTCAACATTAGATTGTTTGCAAGGCAGGAGGATGGGATCTCAGATTAAAAGGGATTATTTCTCAGTAATGTGATTTACTATTCCAATGGTTTCTTGCATGCTTGGGTTTGATGATGAACTTGAGCAAAACACCCCTTTCCTCTCATGTTAGGGTTTGGTGAAGAACCTAGCAGAAATGGGGCTTCTTCTTATTCTCATCTTTGATGGAAGTATTGGAGATGGTTGGTAGCCGGCGGATATTTTCAAGCCCTATCAAAATATGGATGGCACTGTGCACCCAAAACCTTCAATATCTAAAACTTTATAGGAAGAACTGTGTTCCCTCTGCAATTCCTTTCCACCCATCTTCTGTCTCTCTCCAACCCAGTACGTTGTGCCCTCCTCATATATGGTTTCAAGTGGGGTGGTTTATTTTTTTAGCTGTCTTCAAGATTTTGGTATGGGACTATGGGGTTTGTTTTTGTTTGAAGAAGGGTTTTGAAAATGGGGATCCAAAGTTTTGTGCTTTCAAGGGTCTGTACTTTTTTGTATTTGGGGCTTTTCCCCTATTATGAAATATCGAGTTTTGGTGATGTTCGTGAAAATTTTGATCTATTTTAAGATTATGGAAAGTTAGGATTTTGCATTACCTGATGGACATTTTTGAACTGGTTATTCCTATATTCTACTTAAAGATTTGGCTTTTTATTAAAGGATCCTGTGAGCCAATTTTGGGGAACTAGAGTGTTGTTGTTTATCATGTTACTTTGAAGTCGCCTGTGTTTCTATCAACGACATTAATTTTCTATCGATTCTATGGTTATTTGAGATATGAGCTTTAAAATGTGGCACTTACTCAATTTTTCTTTAAATTTAGATGGTGTCGTGTCTGCTTTGTTTAGATGGTAGCTTGCTCCAAGAAATGTTATGAAATGTTTTTGTGAGGTGTTAGGTTGTCCATACTCTTAAGTTTGACTATACTCTAATTTTCTCATGTAGGTATTTATAAGTTTTTGAGCTGGTAAGATCTTTGTTAAATATATGGTGATAAAACATGGAGGGTTATGTCTAATGCTAGTTTGACTTTGTTATTAACTCTCTTTCTTGTAAAGAAATTCCAAGAGTTGTTGCCATAATTGTTAGTAATGTTTCGGTCTACATTGTTTTAATTTCCTAAATGGAACATTCTGGCAGTTCTGCTTTTGGGTAGTTCATTTTGTAAAAGACATGATTGAGTAAAAAAAATTGTAAACAAAACTTTCTTTCATCTCAACCCAATTCGTACATGTTACCATGTTGCTCCCACACATCTAAGACTTAAAACTATTGCTACTCCATGGTATTAATAGATTTTTTTATCATCTTTTGAGGTGCTGATATTTCTCAACCAGAGTTTGCTACTTTTTTTTTTATTTGTGGAGATTATACACCATGGCAGGTATTCTTTGTTTCTGACTTATATTGTGAATTTATACCTTTGTTCTCTTGATTTCAAGATGCATATAAGTGTTATTTTTTACACAAAGAACCTTAATTATTAATTTCATTTCTTAATGTAATACATCGTTACATGATATTTATATAAAGAACATTTTGCTTAATAAACGACTGAATTGGACACCGCCGGTATAGTACCTGTTGTAGTCACTATGGTGGTTGTATGTTGTGAGTTAGCTGCATTATGGTTGAGCTTAGTAGATGAAAGACCAAGAAAAAAGCGTTGCATTTCATCATTGTCAGGCGACGTATGGATCAACGAACTCTTGTCAAGCACGGGTCCCCAATGCCATGAGAACCTTTGAGTGAATCCTGAATGCTTTCATAATTTACGTGAAACATTCAGGCGCCATAATCTCCTTCAATCAAGACACCTTTTATCTCAATTGATGAGTACTAGCAATGTTTTTACATACATTGGCTCATAGTGTTACTAATTGAGGGACTGCAAATCGATTTAACCATTCAGGAGAAACTGTTATTCGTTATTTTCATGAAGTGCTAAATGCAATTTGCAAGGTCTATCCAAACTATATTTTCATTCTAGAAAATGCTCCCATTCCGCAATAAATTATGGCAAATAACAGATTCTATCCATATTTTAAGGTTAACTTCTTATTTTCAGTTTTATAGTCCCTATAATTATTCTTTACATTAACATGTTCTCACTTTGTTCAAAATCTTCACTGGCTCATTAGGATTACATATGATTCATTGATGGAACTCATATACCTACTCATGTCTCACTTTCAATGCAAGCCATGTATCGAAATAGGAAAGGGTTTCTTTCTCAAAATTGCCTCATGGCGTGTGGATTTGACATGAAATTTGAAATGTGCTTACGGTATGGGAAGGTTCTGCGACGGATGCTACTGTGCTTTGGTCTGCATTGAATAGGGGAGATAGGTTGAAAGTCCCGAATGGTAATAATCTAAATAAACTTGTTCACTTACATCCTTTTGAAAATCTAGCATATATTTAATCATGACTATTTGTTTTGTAAATGTAGGTAAATTTTATCTAGTCGATGCTGGCTATAACAATCAACTAGGGTTCTTGACATCATCTTAAAGAGTTTAACATCAGTTGCCCTTTGATGAATGCACAAGAGCTTTTTAATTTGCGTCACTCCTTATTACGTACCATGATAGAAAGGGTATTTGCAGTGTTAAAAAATAAATTTCCCATCTTAAGGTTGCCACGTGGGTATTTATTGACTATCCAAAGAGATATTGTAATTGCATGTTGTGTCCTACACAACCATATATTGCTCTGTATTAGAGATGAATTGCTCCAAAAAATAAGAATGCCCCCCCTCCCCCAAAAAAATGCTCCGGAGATTGATCCTCAATTGAGAGTTGCAAGAGATGCAGTGACAACACCAAGTTGGACTAGAGATACACGGACTGCATTTCGAGACACCATAGCTAATCAAATGTGGGTAGATAATGAGTTACAACTCGTGCAGGAAATGACATAAAAACAAGCGTGAAATTTTTGGCATTTACAAATCATGGTGTTTTGCTTAATGATGCTATATTTTTCAAGAGTAATTCTCGGCATACGTTTTTTTTTATATCAAATATGAATTGGTTTTGTGGAGAAAATTGGTATTCTTTTGTACATTACATTTTTTTGGCATATGGCGTTAATATATTGGATCTTACTACAATTTCAAGCCAAGTATATTATGGTTTCTTTTTTCTAATGTTGTGATTTTTTACATAACATTTATATATTAAGTAGTTGTGGTATAAATTTTATGCACTCAAATTTAAATAGGACAAGCAAGGAGAGAAAATTACGATTGGGACACAAAGAGGAAAGGGTCCTAATGGACATGCTTCTGCTGATGAAGTAAAGAGGGAGAAAGACTGAAAAGAACTTCACTAAAGCTTGTAGGGATGAGGTTCTTGCTAAGATCGAGGAAGAGACGGAATGAGATCCAGACATAGTTAAAGCAAAAATTAAGTTGAAGAATTGGAGGGCTCGATACAAAGAAGTGAAACAACTTTTAAACATGTCTGGATTTGGCTGGATTGATACCTGAAAGATGGTTACAACCCCAAACGATGTGTGGAATGCTTTGGTATAGGTATGCCAGAATAGTGCATTGATTAACTCTTTTATAATAAAATGACTTATTTTCTAACAATGTTAGCTTTTTATAGGCAAAAAGCAAATTGGGCAAGTATAAGACTCTTCAAGTTTCATTCTTTGATGAGATTCATGAACTTATTGTTGATGATGTTGCCGAAGGTAAGATTTCCATAACTGGTGGCGAACGTAGCACCATAAATGTTGAGGCTATGATGATGGATGAAGAATTTATTAATGCTACCTTTGGGACACCTTATACAAGGTTAAATGATATGGATGATGGTAGCTTGCCTGAAACAGATGTACAAACACCCGAGGCAAGCAGGCCTACACCAACCCACATTAGCAATAAGAATACAGGTAAAAAATGAAGGTCACAAGTAGGTGAAGAGATAAATGAGACATTGGCCAATGTTGAGGTAGCGGTTAATAATCTTGCAGGGAGGATAAACACACCAGACCCTGTTTATATGTTGATGAACAAAGTGACAAATGGTGTGATTTCATGTCCATTTATACCTCTGCAACCTTATGTTGTTGTAACTGAATATCTTGCTTAGGCTGAGCGAAAGGCCAACATATTTCTCACCTACAATGATGAAATGAAACAACAATGGTTTAAGATGCATTTCACAAATCTTGGTTCATCTAGTGATGGTCGTTAAATTTCTAAATGGGAAGTCTAATTGGTGCTAAACCTTTGCTTTTGTGGGATATTATAATGTCATAACCCTTGAACTTCTGAACTTTTAGTTTAGACCCATGGATTGATGAACTCTAATGATGGAAAAAATCTATTGATTGAATGCAATAGTTTGGATGGATGAATATTGAAGTGCTCATCTAAATAGTGGTTTGATATGGTGGATGCTGCTTTTTTTTTTTTTTTTTTCAATTATAGGATATGGTTGTGAATGAAGAATGCATTGAATGCATAGATAAATAATAGATAGATATATGGTTCTGGGTGAAGAATGGCTAAACGAAAAACACATTATATGGATGGATGAATCTCTACTTGTGTAGACATATGGTTGTGGATGTCATTCTAACAATATCATTTGTATGCCATTTATTATTATTTAAACATTTTATGTAGATAACTTGATGAATGAAATCTTTTTATTTAGGCATTGATAAAGCAAGTTTTTATATGATAGTTTGAAATGAACTCATGCCTCAACATAGCCACACAGGTGAGTCACCCAAACACCGACTAATGTGGCAATTGTCCAGATGTGTGCCCATGGTAGAATGTTCTTGATTTTAAAACTTTTTTATGGTGTAGCCTTTTGGATGAGGTCATGCACCTCAAAGATGAATTGGGCAACCATATCCTGATTCAAAGCTAGGCCCAGCTTAATTTTAAAGGGACCTGAAAGTGTAGTTCCCCTTGTCGGACTCGGCGCCGTTAAATTATTAGCATGCAAATGCATGATTGGAATAAAATCTAAGTGCAGTAAATCAATAGCAATTCACATCATTAACAAGTAATTGATCTGATGGCGGGCCTTGCTATGATGAGAGTTGGATGTGGCAGTTACTCATTAAAACAGTGGGAAAAGTTCATTTTACATCAACTTGGATTAATAGTAACAGCCGTCAGGACCCTTTTTTCTTTTTTTCAAAGACCTCATATGAATCTTCAAACACATGTTTATCAAAAACTTTATTTGAATTAAACTTGTATTTTTATAATTTTTTAAAATAAAATTTAATAAAGAATCTTTAACTCGTTACCAAACAATGCATTCAGAGAATTCAGGGTGAATTGAGTTCTCAATGATGAAACTACAGGACGAATCAAACATGGAATCAGAATTCAAGCAAAGTTTAGTAGCATTCCAAATTCCAGGATTTTCAATTCTCCAAATTTCAGCAGACATGAATTCTCCAAATACTTGCAACCAAACGAACCCTAAAATGGACAAGTCACAAGGCTCCCTGTAATGTGGTGGAAGTAGTCACTAGGGGTCATTTGTAAATTTCACAAGCGATAGAAAAATGCTCCACATATAAATGATTCACTTATAAAATATGCAACTCAATCACATGTGAAGCACATTCATTTTTTCTTTTTATCATTTTAACACCTCCTAACATGTAAATGCATCCAAAGGTTGACCATTTTTAATCATTTTATAAATTTCTTAAAATCTATGATGAATAAAGGAACGAGGATTGACCTTGATGGACTCGCTTTTTCGGGTGTGGCGTTACCGAGGTCAGCGGACGTGAGAGTCTGTGGGTTCCAACCCTTTCACGACCGCTGTTGGAATGCAAGCATCAACATTTTTTGTACATGTATGCCAAATTTTCTACTCTACTTGAAATTGACAATTAGTGGTCCATAGATCCACCTTCACAAGTATGAAAGGAAATAAACTTTTATAGTTTTCCATTGCACATATATTCAAGAAAAGAGAAATGATCTGTTTGACGTGATGTTTGCCGTAAAAGGAGAGTTTTTTTGCCGTGAAAGGCAATTTACAATTCTTATCAATAATGAAAGACATGAGTTGTGATTTCTTTTATGTCTCTTCAGAACAATGAAAAAGCAAGAAAAATGATCTAACTTCTCATGAGATTATGGGGACTCGTTCAGATTGACGGTTGCAAGCCATGTGTGGACTTCGCCGTCATCCTTTAGATGAAAACAAAGGGTACTCTTGATTCACTTGGCTCGGCTTAAATCTCAGATTTTTAGAGGACAAAGACCAAGAGGATGTCCTATGTCCAATAAGCCGAGTAGATGGGCTGAAAAGCCATGTCTAAGCCATGGAGGAGGAAGGAGAGGTCCTTGTGGAGAGTGACCCCCCAAGGGACTTTTGGTCACCTTGTAGTGGTGGTCGATGCAGAACTTCTTCAAAGGAGGAGAGGTTGTTGTAGCAACTTTTGCAGAGCTTTCTTTTGTGTATGATTGATTTTTCCGGGGATGAATTTTAGATGATTTATTTGGATTTTTCTCTAATCGATTTTCTGATCTTTTGATGATTTTTTTCCGGATCTGTTTTCCTTGGAATGACCCCCCTTTTATAGGCCTTTGGTAGCCATTAGGTGGGTTTATGGGCTTTAAATGTATTAAAGCGACATAATGGCAGGAGTTACATGATTTAATTCATTATTTTTGTAACTCTTTTTCCTTGGCTTCTGATTGGCCGATGGAGAATTAAGGGCCTTTAATTGCCTTTAAGTTCCATGATGGGAGTAGTTATAGGGTTTAATGCCATGTTTATGGCTGACTTGTAACTCATTTTTGCTCGTTTTTGATTGAGTCGTCCGAAATAATGAGTTAATGACTGCAATTATTTGTCATAAAATGAGTTATTTAACTTCATTAAGTGGTCTTTGAGGCGCTTGAAGAGTCGTGGGCCGTGCCGCGTCTGTTGGAATTCTTCTTGTGATGGTCGCCAATGGATCCTCATGCTGACCGATGTCGGATGACCTTGCTACTTCAGACATTGGTTGCTACCAGTGGGTCTGTGACATCTGTCCTATCGATTCTCGATCGATCTGGCAGAAAGTGTGTTTTCTTGGTCGGCCGATAGGCGATTTTGAAGCGATCAATGATGATATGATGCTCTTGATGGCAGATCCGTGATGTTGACGAAGATCGATGGATTCCGAGCTTCAAAAGTCAAAATTTTGGAAAACCACAGGGGCCGGACATCTCAAAACACGAAAAGGGACTGAAAAACGGTCATTCGGCGAAAATCCGGCGACCCAGACTTCCAAGGTCGCTGGCGACCATGGGGAATTTTTCCCTTTTTGGTTCCCGTTTTTCGGTCGTTTCTCCGGTTTTTCCGATTCTTTTTTCTTTGGTACTTTTTCTGACATTTTTGTAGATGTTTTTCCTAATTTCCCTGTAGAAATCTTGACAAGAAGCCTTGCGTATTGGAGAGCAAAGTTTTCAATTTCCGGGAAAGCTGAAGACTTTATCGCGTAGGGTTGCCGATTTGTTGAAAGAAGCCAAAGCTGGGTCAAACGTTGTTTGAATGACCTAAAGTTTTAAGTGATGCCCGTTGAGCAATAAATAAGACCAACCATAGTCTTTTGTTTGAGTTTTGAAGCAATGTGAGGTCCTGTCTTCAGTAAACTTGATTTTGTTGAGAGGGAGATGCCATGCTTTGATGTGTGGTCAATCGATGTACCTAATTGACCTAGAATTTGATAGGGAGCTTATTGGAGTCATTTTGAGACGATCCATTAGATCCGATTTGAAAATCATGGTCCCGGGGTGCTCCGTCGCCAAGAGGCCTGATTTGGCTTCCAAGAGTCAAAGTGTGGTCAAATGTTGTCCAAATGACCTAAAATTCGACGTGTAGCCCTTTGGATGCCTTTTGAAGTCACTCATGTACTTTGTTTGATGAGTGATGGCCTCGGCGGTTCTCAACGCCGAGAAGCTTGCTTTTGTTATTCAAGGGTTGATGTGGGGTCAAACGTTGTCGATTGGACCTGAAACTTGACATGGAACCTTTTGGAGGTATTTTGAGACCATCCATAGGTTAGGATCAAAGATTTGATGTCTTCAATGTTGTCGCCGCCGAGAGCTCCTATTCATCTGCTGGAGAAGTGAAACTAGGCCAAATAATGCTGAAATGGCTCGAAACTTCATGTGTACTCTTCTTTTGGCTGTTGTTTTGAAGAATCTTACAGTTTTTGTTTGATTATGACAGGATTTGACTCTTGAAGTAGCATTGCTTGTTTGTGGTAGGATGCGGCTTCATATAGCTTCTTGATGTTGAAAATGCAAAGTGACATTTTTGGTGTCAACAAATGCCCCATCGAGGTACAACGATGTGTTGCATAACTTTTGAAGTCAATGTGCCTCGAAGAGAACTTTGAAGAGAGCTTCTGACTTGACCAAAAGTCTTTAAGTAGTTTTCTTTTTGGTAGAGTAGCCTTTTAAGTTTCCAAGGGGATTTTATGGTAGTGAAAGGGATCACGTACCATCTCAAGGCAAAGTTTTGAAAATAACATGAGAGATTTGGATTTGGGCTTTTGGGTTTTGGGTTTTCTTTTTGACCTTGTGACCTAACAAACTGTATGTGGCAGGTTAGAGGGTCGGGGTTTGGTTTTTTTATTGTGACCTTGTGACCCAACAAGCTGTATGTAGCAAGTTGGGGGGTCAGGATTTGGTTTTTATTTTGACCTTGTGACCCAGCAAGCTGTATGTGGTAAGTTGGGGGGTCAAGATTTAGATTTTAATCACTTTTTTGGGGCTATTCTGGGTCCATTGGAGTGGTTTGAATTTTTGTGGAATGTCAATTTCAAGATTTTGGCTCAATTTGGTATATGAGGTTGGATGGTTTGAATTTTGAAAGCTCACGAGGCTTGAATTTTTTTATTTTTTATTTTTTTGTGTGGTCCAATCAACTCAAAAGAGGCATGGAACCATTTGAACGCTCTTGGTAAGAGGGATTTTTAATAGGAAGCCCTTTTAGTGCCTAGGAGGTCAAACCTGGCTCATATGGGCTAACCCATGGGACCTTAAGCTCTAAAGTGGGCTTAGATCTCATGTGGTGTCATTTTGTAAAGAATATCTAAAAATATCTCTTCTAGATAGAGAATATCTAAAAATTGAAAGTCCAGGATCCTTACCCTAGAGGGGGGGGGGGGGGGGGGGGTTGAATAGGGTGATCTACACTTAATGACTAATTATGATCAATTTTAATTTCTTAATAAACAACTAGTCACATGTGATGATTAACATACAATATGCGGAAGCTTAAACAAAATAATCACCACAAAGCAAACACCACGACACAAAGATTTATAGTGGTTCGGCCTCAATGCCTACATCCACTACCGGCTTATGTCCCAACACCCCACCGGATTTCCATTATTTATGATTTTGAAAAGGCTAAGCAATAACCTCTAACAATATGCTTTCCAAGGCTAAGCAATAACCTAACAACGTTGTTTTTATAGGCTAAACAACAACCTATCAATGTGCTTTTCTAGGCTAAGCAATAACCTCTACACTATGCTTTTTCTTAGGCTAAGCAATAACCTTTACAAGAGATGATTTCTCAAATAAGTGTCTACACAAACACTTTAAGAGATTACAATTAAAGCACAATTTAATTGCCTCTAAAATAGGCGAATAAGAAAGTTAAATTCAACTCACACAACACTCTATGAAATGCAAAGATGAATGCTCATGAAGTGTGTGTGTGTGAAAACTTCAATCAAGTTAAAATAAAGCCCAATTAATATTTTCTTAATGCATTTAAAAGTTTAAGGCACACAAAAGATTTGATTGAAGTAAAATGCAAATTACATATACAAATACTAACTTGTTGATATGAAAATCAAAAGCTCACAAGTTGTATGAAATTAATTATGTCTAAACATATGATGCATGTGTAATGTTGTTTTCAAAAACAAAAGTTTAACTAAAGTTTAAATGAATGAAAACAACAAAATGATTCAACCAAGTAAATGAAACATGTTATAAAAGAAATCAAAGGATTTGACAAAACATGTTTTATAAAGTTTTAAAACAAACTTGGTTTGAAATCAAGGGTGAAGAATCCAATCCAACTTAAATCAAAGATTAAGAGAAGTGATGGATTCAACACATCATAATTAACATGCTAAAATTAATTTACCAATAATTTAAACAAGGCATGAAACATATGATAATGAAAAGTAAAACTTACTTAGATATTTAACTTCATTAATCCAAGCTTTAGCTTTCCATTTGTAACGCCCTACCCATACCCATGCATGATATTGTCCGCTTTGGCCCACCGACCTCACGGTTTTGCTTCTGATGGGCCTCAACCCATCAAAAGGCCTCATGCAAGGTAAGGGTGTAAGCTCTACATATAACCCCATTCACTTTCCTCTCTATAGTCGATGTGGGACTCCGGGGCGTCACAATCCACCCCCCTTAAGGCTGCACGTCCCTATGCAGTAGCCTGCCAGTCTCTGTAGCCTGCCAGCCCTCTTGGCCCGCCCACATGGAGACCCGCCCACTTACACCAGACCACGGCAGGGGACCCACACTCGAACTAGTCGAGAGTCGGCTCTGATACCATTTGTAACGCCCTACCCATACCCATGCATGATATTGTCCGCTTTGGCCCACCTACCTCACGGTTTTGCTTCTGATGGGCCTCAACCCATCAAAAGGCCTCATGCAAGGTAAGGGTGTAAGCTCTACATATAACCCCATTCACTTTCCTCTCTATAGTCGATGTGGGACTCCGGGGCGTCACAATCTCAACCCATCAGAAGCAAAACCGTGAGGCCCGTGGGCCAAAGCGGACAATATCATGCATGGGTATGGGTGGGGCGTTACAAATGGTATCAGAGCCGACTCTCGACTAGTTCGAGTGTGGGTCCCCTGCCGTGGTCTGGTGTAAGTGGGCGGGTCTCCATGTGGGCGGGCCAAGAGGGCTGGCAGGCTACAGAGACTGGCAGGCTACTGCATAGGGACGTGCAGCCTTAAGGGGGGTGGATTGTGACGCCCCGGAGTCCCACATCGACTATAGAGAGGAAAGTGAATGGGGTTATATGTAGAGCTTACACCCTTACCTTGCATGAGGCCTTTTGATGGGTTGAGGCCCATCAGAAGCAAAACCGTGAGGCCCGTGGGCCAAAGCGGACAATATCATGCATGGGTATGGGTGGGGCGTTACAAATGGTATCAGAGCCGACTCTCGACTAGTTCGAGTGTGGGTCCCCTGCCGTGGTCTGGTGTAAGTGGGCGGGTCTCCATGTGGGCGGGCCAAGAGGGCTGGCAGGCTACAGAGACTGGCAGGCTACTGCATAGGGACGTGCAGCCTTAAGGGGGGTGGATTGTGACGCCCCGGAGTCCCACATCGACTATAGAGAGGAAAGTGAATGGGGTTATATGTAGAGCTTACACCCTTACCTTGCATGAGGCCTTTTGATGGGTTGAGGCCCATCAGAAGCAAAACCGTGAGGCCCGTGGGCCAAAGCGGACAATATCATGCATGGGTATGGGTGGGGCGTTACACCATTAGACCCCTTGATCTCTCTTAGTTCATCCCCTTTCTTTTGTCTCCAAACACCTCAAGGAAGACTAAAATGTTCAACCACTTTTTCAAGGGAATGAACCTCATTTTGTACTCAAAAAATGAGTTCTGGCGTGTCCCCGGTCGACCCCTACATCACCCCGATCGACCTGGCCTTAACGGTAAACAATCTGACCGTTTGAAAAACAGCCAACGGCTCTTTTCCCAGTCGACCGCACAGTGTGCTCGATCGATCGGGTCATGTGCTCGGTCGACCGAGCACACTGCAGGTCGACCCGGGCCCAAGGACCAAAATTCTCAAAAATGCATATTTTAAAGATTTTTCTTGTGGGGACTTTTGGGCCATTAAATCAAGCTTGAAAACATGATTTTAATTCAATCTAAGTGCATTTAAAATCATGAAACATAAAAGCCTAAAATGATTTGAAAGATTTAAAACATAGGCTAGCTTGATTCATAAAACTTCTTTTTTAAATTAAATGCATCCAAGATTAAAACCAAAACATGCATAAGTCAATAGTTCTACAAGTCTAAAAAACAATGCATGTGTAAATCAAGATTTCAAGGTTTTCTAAATCAATGCATGTGTGAAAATTCAAATGATGATTAAAATGATAATGCATCCATCAAATTGCAATATACAAAATCCCTAACAATCTCCCCCTTTGCAATTTGATGGCAAACCTTATTCAACACTAATTTTCACACAAAGTCTTCAGCTCCCCCAAGGCTGGACAAGACTTGAAATCTTCTTTGGATGCTTCTTCACTTAGCTTGGGCTCTAGGTCTTTTTCTTCATTCTCCTTGATGCTTGGAGCTTGATCATTCTTCAAGCTTTCTTTTCATCTTTCTTTCTTTGGCCAAGCATCTTCTTTAGCTCCCAAGCTTTCTCTTCTTTCAACTCTCCCCCTTTGACCATGCACTCTCTCCCTTTTGGCAAGATATGCATTCTCTCCCCGTTTAGACAACTTGAATACTCTCTCCCCCTTTGACATTAAGTTGCAAAGGATCCTACACACATGAAACAAAGAAAATACCTTTGAGTAGCACCTGTTAACAAAAGAAATCGAAAATGAAATACATAACAGGCCATCATGTATGAATAGCAATCTAAAAGGGTAAAGAGCCAATACAAGGGTGAATTTGATCAAAACTAATACTTCCTATGAAAGTTTACACTCCCCCTCAATCCATTCTCTCCTTTTGTCAAACTTTTGACAAATATTTAACTATTTGGAGCAAGAAGAAGATGGTTTAACCAATTGAGGGTTAACTTCAAGAGAAGGATTAGATACACGTTTAACTATTGAGCTCAATATGATCAAATTACCATTATAAAGGTACCAATTGACGGGTAAGCTATAGGATAATTAAAGAGCAAGGTCAAAAGGATAACCTATCATGGATATCAATTGAAATATATATAAAACAAATATACCAATTGAGATTGAAGGATATGACTATTAACTCAATCACTCTAAAATGGAGTTAAGGAATATACCTATTAAGGTTCATCCAAATTAGAGTTATCCATAATGTTATGGGGATTACTAATCATAGCATCAATCAATATAACTTATGAAAATCATATGCTATGAAAGTTTTGAAAACATTTCATTCAATCATAAAATATGACTATAAAGAGCAAGATGAGTGAAATGAAATTCAAACATGGAGATTATGATGCTAATGGAATGTGACATATACAAAATCAAGCATCATAAATGAATATTCATCATTTTTAAAGATATAACTAATGAGCATAGTGATGAACATGAGAAATTGCATAAAAAGATATAACTTAAAAGAACATGCAATTTTCAAAGTGTCAAAATCATATGGATTCAACATCTAAGAAATCCAACAAACAATAGATATAACTATGAAATACAAGAAATGAATTTCAAAGAGGTTCATATGATTAAGCACACTATTATGAAGTTGAGACATGTATAAAGAATGATACCAATAAGAAAACTATACATGAATCAACATCATAACCATCCATTTCAAAAATAACGACTTAGAAAGCACAAAGGATGGATTTTAGAGTCCTAGAATGGTGTCTACAAATAAAACTAAAATCAAGCACAACCAAACAAGGAACTCTATAGACATTTGCATACAATAAGAGTGTAACTAAATGGACAAACATGCAAATTGTCTATCACAACATTAATTTCCATTTAAGTTGATATAACCAATTGCATAAGGAAATGAGAACATGGAACATGCTTTGATGATTATAACTAATAATGATTTAGAGCATTTCCATTCATTCAATCTTCAAATCATTTCAATAAACAAAATCCAACAATGAGCATAAAAAGAATGATTTTGAAGATAATCAATTTTCAACTTGCATTTAATAATATATAACTTATATGAAACACATGCAAGTTGACTTTATAAAACAATGATTTTCCATTAGAAAGTATAACTTGGAAAAACATGGAAAATCCAAAATGTTTCAAATAATTTGTTTTTCAAAACAAATAAGACATTCAAACAAATGATTTTGCAATATCAATCGATTATGAAAGTTCTAGCTATGAAAGCTTTTGAAATCATAATCAATTGATCATGTAGAAATGCAATAAAAAGATATAACGAAATGTGAGCAAAAAGCAAATCTATCATGATGAAATTATAATCAAATGATTTTGAAAACCATGATATGTAACTAGAAAAGTACATCAAAACAAAATCAATTGATTACGAATAAACATTGCATTTAAAGAAATGTAACTAATGAAAGAACATAAATGCAAATGATCATGACCAACAAAAAGATTTAACTATAAAGGATAGGTTGGTCAATGAGGTTCAAGGCCTTAAGGTTTGACTAAGTATATAACTTTAGGAATCCACCTAAGGTCTTGAGAGGGTTGATCTTTGAGGTCTATTTTAAAAGTCTCACCAACTATAGGAGATTTGAATTGATAAATTTTCAATTTAGACTTATCACCATTATATTTAGATTTAACTAAATTTAACTTAGGTTGGTGAATAGTCTTTTGAGGTTGGTGATTCTTAGGGGATTGATTTCTTTTCTTTTTATTCCCTCCCTTTAATTGACTTTTGAATTTTAGATTTAACTTAGCAACTTTATTCAAAAAAGTTCTTTCATATTTTGATTTAAGAGAGATAGGTTGAGAAGCTTTTTGTTGATAGATTCTTTTATACTTGGTTTAACTTGTTTAACCTTTTTAGAATCTATTTAACCTTTTTAGAATCTATCTTAGGAGACTCCTTTTTAATTGATTTAGCTTCTTTAATCTTCTTGGAGTCTTCTTTGATTTTTAGTGTCTTACCCTTCATAGAGTTTGATTTTACTTTCTTGGGTTCAAAGATGGGTTTAGACACATGGCTTCTTTTTAGTTTGCACTCAAATCTAAAATGCCCTTCAATGCCACAATAATTACATTTAGACATGGGCAAGGAAGTGTGAGTGCTAGAGAATGAGGACTCACCTTTCACAAAAGTGTTGGTGAATTTAGGATCATGTGAAATATTCCTATCAAATCCAAGACCCGTCCTATCTCTTTTAGATTTACCCAATTTGAATAATTTTTCAAATTTCTCTTTACCTTGGGTAAATTTGCACTCATACTTTTGTTTGTAGCTTTCAAGTTGAGTGACTTGGGTTTTAAGGGTTGAATTTTCATTTTTAACTTTTGTTAGTTCATTTTCAATTTCCTTAAATTTGTTTAGTTCTTCATAGGCAAGTTTTAACTCAAGTTTAAGTTTATTAACATTAGATCCAAGTTCTAAGGTTTGCAAATTACTTTGATCATTAGACAAGTTTAATTTGGTTTTTAAATAGATAATGTTTTCATCTTGTCTTTTTAAAGTATCTCTTAGATTTAAGTTATCATCACAATTTAACTTTATTTTATTTAGTTCATCTTGAGCATTAGATAAATCTTTCTTAGAGATACTCAACTTGGATTCTAAATTGTTAAAGTCTTTGTCTTGCCTTTGTAAATGATCTCTTAGTTTAGAATTTTCCTTATTTAGTTCATCACATCCTATCTTTAATTCATTTAGTTCATCTTGAACATTAGATAGGTTATGTAAAGAGATCATGAACTTAGATTCTACACAATTTATTAATTATTCTTTCTCTCTAAGTTCATCTTTTGAAGAAACTAATTCTTTGTTTAGTCTTTTAGATTCTTCTATAAATATTTTATTATTCTTATCAAGCTTTAAGGACAATATATATAATTCATCATAAGCTTGTTGAAGGTCATCTTTATTTTCATCATTTTCTTCTTCTTTTAAGTCAAATTGAGATTCATTAATTTGATGGTTTGAATCTCCAATAGATGGAAGAAGGAGGGGTCTAGAAGAATCTACATAAGAATCTATACAACCTAACATAGTGGAATCCATTCTAATGATTTTCATGAAAATACAACACTAGGGTTTTGACTATAGGTTTTTACACCTAATCAAGAGTTCCAAAACACTTGATCCTAAAAATAGAGCACGAGGCTCTGATACCAATAGAAAGTCCGGGATCCTTACCCCAGAGAGGGGGGGGGGGGGGGGGGGGGAGGGGGGAGGGTGAATAGGGTGATTTACACTTAATGACTAATTATGACCAATTTTAATTTCTTAATAAACAACTACTAACATGTGATGATTAACATACAATATGCGGAAGCTTAAACAAAATAATCACCACAAAGCAAACACCACAACACAAAGATTTATAGTGGTTTGGCCTCAATGCCTACATCCACTACCGGCTTGTGTCCCAACACCCCACCGGATTTCCATTATTTATGATTTTGAAAAGGCTAAGCAATAACCTCTAACAATATGCTTTCCAAGGCTAAGCAATAACCTAACAATGTTGTTTTTCTAGGCTAAACAACAACCTATCAATGTGCTTTTCTAGGCTAAGCAATAACCTCTACACTATACTTTTTCTTAGGCTAAGCAATAACCTTTACAAAAGATGATTTCTCAAATAAGTGTCTACACAAACACTTTAAGAGATTACAATTAAAGCACAATTTAATTGCCTCTAAAATAGGCGAATAAGAAAGTTAAATTCAACTCACACAACACTCTATGAAATGCTAAGATGAATGCTCATGAAGTGTGTGTGTGTGAAAACTTCAATCAAGTTAAAATTAAGCCCAATTAATATTTTCTTAATGCATTTAAAAGTTTAAGGCACACAAAAGATTTGATTGAAGTAAAATGCAAATCACATGTACAAATACTAACTTGTTGATGATATGAAAATCAAAAGCTCAAAAGTTGTATGAAATTAATTATGACTAAACATGTGATGCATGTGCAATGTTGTTTTCAAAAACAAAAGTTTAACTAAAGTTTAAATGAATGAAAACAACAAAATGATTCAACCAAGTAAATGAAACATGTTATAAAAGAAATCAAAGGATTTGACAAAACATGTTTTATAAAGTTTTAAAACAAACTTGGTTTGAAATCAAGGGTGAAGAATCCAATCCAACTTAAATCAAACATTAAGAGAAGTGATGGATTCAACACATCATAGTTAACATGCTAAAATTAATTTACCAATAATTTAAACAAGGCATGAAACATATGATAATGAAAAGTAAAGCTTACTTAGATATTTAACTTCATTAATCCAAGCTTTAGCTTTCCATTAGACCCCTTGATCTCTCTTAGTTCATCCCCTTTCTTTTGTCTCCAAACACCTCAAGGAAGACTAAAATGTTCAACCACTTTTTCAAGGGAATGAACCTCATTTTATACTCAAAAAATGAGTTCTGGCGTGTCCCCGGTCAACCCCTACATCACCCCGGTCGACCTGGCCTTAACGGTAAAAAATCTGACCGTTTGAAAAACAGCCAACGACTCTTTTCCCGGTCGACCGCACAGTGTGCTCGGTCGACCGGGTCCATGGGCTCGGTCGACCGAGGACACTGCAGGTCGACCCGGGGCCCAGGGACCAAAATTCCCAAAAATGCATATTTTAAAGATATTTCTTGTGGGGACTTTTGGGCCATTAAATCAAGCTTGGAAACATGATTTTAATTCAATCTAAGTGCATTTAAAATCATGAAACATAAAAGCCTAAAATTATTTGAAAGATTTAAAACATAGGCTAGCTTGATTCATAAAACTTCTTTTTCAAATTAAATGCATCCAAGATTAAAACCAAAACATGCATAAGTCAATAGTTCTACAAGTCTAAAAAACAATGCATGTGTAAATCAAGATTTCAAGGTTTTCTAAATCAATGCATGTGTGAAAATTCAAATGATGATTAAAATGATAATGCATCCATCAAATTGCAATATACAAAATTCCTAACAAAAATATCTTTACTTGCAGAGAATCTCTCATGTCTCCTTTCTTTTTGGAGAGAATATGTCGAAGTATCTTTGTTTGGGAGAGATTCTCTTAAAGTATCTTTCTTTTGGGAAAGAATCCTTCAAAGTATTTTTGTTTTGAGAAGGTTGCTAATTTGTAGCACTTACCTCCTTACTTTTCCCCTTGTTTCCTTCTTTGGCTTGCTCTCTTCTATAAAAGCAAAGGGATATTGGATCTCTTGCGTTTATTACTTTCTTTTGCATAAACCTTCAAGAGTGCTTCAAGACCAAGAGCACTTCTTCTTCAAGGATCTTCAAGCTTTTCTTCTATTTCTCCATCAATGGCTTTAAATAAGTCTTCTTTTCCAAGAAAACTCCATTGTAGAAGTTGAATTGTAAAGAAAAGGTTCTTCTTTCTTCTTTTTTTTTTTTCTTCTTTTCTTTTTTTTTCTTTTTTTTTTTTTTTTTTTTTTTTTTTGTGTTCTTTCCCTCTTTTTTTCACGTGTTTTCTTCTTCTTTTTTTCACATCTTTTCGTGGCAATGGGCCACGGCCTGTGGGTTAGTCCCCCCGGTTTTTTTTTCCTGTTTCTTTTGATGCATAAAAAAAGTTAGAGTTTCTAGGTCAAGCTAACATAAGTTTTGGCTTTGACAAAGTTCGATTGGTTTTGACCAAGTTGGGTTGGAATTGGTCAAAATTTTGCCAAGAGTCCCCTAGCATCTAATGCATGACAATTTCTTTTCTATGCATGATTTTTTTTTTTGTAAATAGAATTGGGAGCATGATATGAAAGTGCATACCTGGAGACCTTTGCGAGTTTTAGAGTTTGGCGCTCGCAGGAATGTTGAGCCCTTTCCCAATATTGCGGAGATTTGAGAAGCTTTACAAGTTTGGAGCTCGCAGCAATGTTAAGCCCATCTTCAAGCTTTCTATCTCTTTCGGGGTGTTGCCCTTTTCTTCAGAATTTTCCCGGAACCATGTCAAGATTTCGCCAGATCTTTTAGCGAAATTCTGTCATTTTGATGATTTATCTTTTTCTTTTCCGACCTTTGTAGGTGGTTCCTACAGAACTGACAAGTGTAAGGGGCCTATTTTGAAGCCATGATTTTTGATGCGATCCACGCTTTTAGGGAGACCGTGATCTTTTCCGACGAGGCCTACATGGCTATGTTGGAGTCGTTCCTTCCACAAACGAACACCTTTGTTGTCACGAATGGTGAGATTGGTTTTTCTCTGAAGGAGTTGAGTGCCGTCACTGGGTTGCCTATCATTGGGAAACTCTATAAGGAGTTCATGCCTATTGACAACATCATCGAGGAGCAATCTGAAAAGTTTAGGCTTCTGTACTTTCAACTTGTCGCCTTCTATGATTTTTTGAAGGAGAAGGAGGGCTCAAAAGTCAGGTCAAGCAGTTGGAGGAGTTTTAGCGCTTTGTTCCCCAAATTCTTTGACAGTAGAAAGTCTTCTGATAGCACGACCCGGGAAGCCAGAGCTAAGAATCCGGGTTTGAAGAAGACTTTTGTCATGCGAGAAGACTTGAAGGACTTCTTCGCGAGCATAGGTGCCATTTTTTCTGACATTGCATTGCGGAAGGATCTCACTGTTTACCTCACTTACTGGCTAGGTGAGACTGTCTTTGCTGGTGGAGATGGAACACACATCAGGCCGCATTGTATTTATTCGTCTTGTCAGATGGCATTCGGAGAGCAGCTTGCTTTGGTGCCTGCTCTTTACTCCTATTTGTGCATCGAACTATAGGCTGTAGCTTTCTTGGTTCGGCTTGGGCTCCCTATGAATAGGGTATTTTCAGCCCACATCTTTTATTTGTGGTATGTATACCACTGTCCTGGCTTCCATCAGCTGGGTGCTGCGTAGGATGATGAACCTTTGATGATTTAGTTGGCTAGGGGTAAAGCCATCTTCAAATCTCTTTTATTTGCCCGTATGAGGATCCGACAGTATAGGGACGTCGAGATATGGCAGTCTTCAATGAAGCTTTCTCCGAAGTTATGGAAGAAGGCTTTTGATTTTGGTGCCCCCGCGACTCCACTAGGGCAAGGTCGGGAAGACATTTCTCCTTGACCAAAGCAGAGAAGGAGTGGTCGTTTAACATACATGTCGGCATGATGGTGTACCGCATACATCTTTTCGTCGACATCTAGCTGTATGTCCCATCCTGCTTTGCGCTGTAGTTGGGCTTCTCTCAAGGCGTTGTTGGAGCACCTTCGAGTATGGTGAAGCGCTTTGGAGGTTTGCAGGATGGCAGAAATGCATGGGCTTTTTATAGTGCCGAAGACACTACGGCCATGATTCCTTATCCTGAGTTTTCTACTTTCCGGACTGCCCACTTCACGAAGTGGTTCATAGAGTGTTTTTCAATGTACCGGGGGCTTTCCAAGAGGGAGCTTCATGTTAAGAAATCTTCTAGGAAGGGCCTTGGGAAATCAGATGGCGTCCCGCGAGAGGAAGTTTTGTCCTTCCTTTCTGGAGAAAAGCATAAGATAAGCTTTCTCGGTGAGCAGGGCGTCATCGGTTCTGAAGTTGTCTGGGAAGTACCTAGCGAGGCTTTAGAGCAGCTAGAAAAGGAGGAAGCTGAGCTTGACGCTTGGATGCAAGCATAGCAAAGATGAGCTTCCATAGAGTCTACTGGCAAGAGTAGACCATCCAGTGAGGGGTCAAGTGAGAGACCTGACTTTGATAGTGGGGCAGGTTCTTCGAGCAAACCAACCCACAGAGGCAAGAGGACAAGAGGGCAGCACCGTAGTATGGGACCGATGGACACGACTTTTGTCCTCTCCTTCTGGCCCGGGGCTGCCGGGGTCCGGCGGAGGAGAAAAGCGAGCATCAACATTTTTTTTATGGGTATGCCAGATTTTTTATTCTACTTGGAATTTGAAGTGGTGATCCGGAGATTCACCTTCACAAGTAGAAAGGAAATCAACTCTTTTTTCTAACTTTTCATTGCACATATATTTTTAAGAAAAAGACACAACAATTTTTCTAAATGCCATGAGAGGCGATTTCATTTTGTTTACCGTGAAAGGCGGTTTTTTTATTTGTTTGCCGTGAAAGGCGGTTTTGCCGTAAAAGGCGGTTTTTGTGCCATAAAAGGCGATTTACAAATCTCATCAATAATGAAAGATAAGAATTGTGATTTTTTTTGTCTCTTTTAAAAATGATGGGGTGAATTATGGCATTGATGACTTATGATGAAAGAAATGATGGCATTGATGCTCCGTGATGGGAGGTGTTACAAGTTTTTATTTCTTGATTTTGTAACTCCTTTTCTTGGATTGTGATTGGCCGAAGGAAAATGATGGGCATTTAATCACCTTTAATCTCCATGATGAGGGGAGTTTCATGATTTATTGCCATGATTACTTGGACTTGTAACTCCTTTTTCCTTGAATCTGATTCGGCCGTCCAAAATAATGAGTTAATGAGCGTATTAAGTTGTCATGAAACAGGTCAATTAACAGTATTAAGTGGTCGCTGATGAGTTCACAAAAGATATACTTTCATAGCATTATTTTATGAGTTTTCACAGATAAAAAAACTCAAAACACTATTTTTAGCATAAAAATCATAAATTTCCTCCCCATCATGCTTTGCTCATATCTTTTCATTATAGATGGCCATTTGTATGCATTTATATGAGTTCCAATGGCTTTCATACAAAATATGTTAAAAAAATACTCTCAATTATGTTAATTTCTCTTTGTAGGTGTTAATTGAAGATTAATTTGAAGATTAAAGTTGAGATTCAAGAGTTAAAGAGAGTATTAATTAGTTTGGAAGACAATTGGATGAAGAAATGACAAAAATAAGCAAACAATAAGAAGAAAAATGAAAGACCTGGGTTTGTATTTTGACCATATCTTTTTACTCGGGTGTCCGATTGAGGTGATCTTAGAAGCATTGGAAAGCTTGTTTTAAAACCTACAAATCATATATCACAACATTTCTCCCAATTCAGACGTTTTGAGGGTCAAAATCACACATCAGTGTGGGGACTGTTTTCTAACACGGAAATTACATTCATATGTTTATATTTCCATTCTTGTAAAGTCCCACATTGGAAAGAAACCAAAAGAGAGCAAGCAAATGTTTCTATATAAGGAGGGGAGCTCTAGGCATTTAATACACAAGCAAGGAGAGCCTCCTCCTCTTTACTTAAGCTATTCATGTAATTGAGAGCAATTGTAGAGAGAAAGTGAGGAAAGCTTTGTAAAAATTGAAGATTAATAATGAAAGCTTTGTCTTCTCCAATGGGTGGCTAATCACTTTGATTAGATCTTCTAGATGAAGCTAAGTTAATACTATTTCTTTTTCTTATGCTCTTAATTCTCTTTGTTTATGTGCTTAACATGCTAGAATAGATTTTTCTTCATTGCAATATGCTATCTTCCATGCTTATTTTCTATCTTAGTATTCCTTTTACTAGCTATGCTTAGGTTTGATAAATCATGCTTAGGAGTTTATATCTTCTGATGGTTTATGCTTACTTTTGATAGATAGTCATTAGGAATCTCTTTTTTTATTTTTTATGAAGGGAAGAAAGTCTTAGCTATTAGATTGTTAATTTTTAGAGCTTTAAAGTTATATTTTCCAAATCTATACATTGATTTGTCAATAGATTTGAGTGTTTGTTTGGGAAAAGAGAAGAGCATTAGTGTTGGATTAGTGTTACTTAGTGGATTCTAGATGGTTCAATCTATCAATTAGTATTGATTGTTGTTTATTTTACTTACTTAAGTTTGATTCTATTCTATTCTCACACACTTATTCACTTGTTTTAATTCTTACACTCCATTTCTCTATTCACACCATCTTCCACCATGCACCTTTGATTTCACACTTCTAGCACATTTCTTTTTATCTCCATCAACTTATTTTCTATCTTGTTCTCTTTATTAGTTAGTTATCATGTATGTTTTTAGTTTCTTTCTATCTTGATCTTTCACTTATTTTCACATACTTACTCATTGATATATCTAACATTGTTCTTTTGTTCTTATTATTACCCTTATTATTTTTCTTTTGTCATTAACTTTGTTACTAACTTGTTACTAACCTTGTTTTCACTTTAGTTCTTCTATTTCTACTAACATCTCTTTGTTAACTAGTTTCTTGTTTTCTTCTAGTTTGCATTTTTTTTATATCCCTTGCTATTATTTTGTTTCTTGTTTTCATTGTTTTTGTTATTTCCATTTGCATTTGTTAGCTATATTTGAGTTAATACTCCTTTTCATTGATAATTGTTATTTTCCTTATAACGATCCTCGTGGGAACGATATTCAGACTTCCATAGTCTATATTACTTGAGACAACCGTATACTTGCGGGAAATTCGTCATCAGTCGCCAGGGCATTTGAAGAGTCCCGGGCTGTACCGCGTCTTTAGGAATTCTTCTTGCGATGATTGCTGATGGATGTACATGTTGTTTGATGTCAGATGACAATGCAACTTCAGACACTGATTAATACCAGTGGGCCGATAACATCTATCCTGTCGATTTCTCGATCGGTCGGACAGAAAGTGTACTTGCTTGGTCAGCTGGTCGACGATCCTGGAGCGATCAATGATGATTTCATGCTCTTGACGGTGGATCCGAAATGTTGATGAAGATCAGTCAATTTCAAGTATCATGAATCAGATTTTCAGAAAAACCACAAGGGTTGGAATTCCCGAAATGCAAAAAGGGTCGAAAAACGGGCCATTCGACGGAAATCCGGCGACCATGGGGATTTTTCCCTTTTTTGGTAGCCGTTTTTCGATCTTTTTCGATCCTTTTTTCTCTTGTATTTTTCTTGACATTTTTCCTCATCTATTGACTTGATTCTCCTGAAGAAAACATGACGAGAAGCTGCGCAAACCGGACCACAGAGGTGAATCCTCCGTAGCAGTAGATAGGACCATCCATGGGCTTTTTTTGGGTTTTGAAGCCGTTTGGGGTCCCGTCGCTGCTAGACTTGATTTTGCCGCGAGGAAGAAGCCGCGCTTTGATGTATGGTCAACCGATGTCTGATTGTCCTGAAATTTGACAGGGAACCTATTGGAGTCATTTTGAGACGACCCATCAGCTCCAATTTGGATGTCATGGTCCCGAGAAGCTTCGCTGCCGATAGGATGGATTTTGTTCCCGAGCATCAAAGTCTAGTCAAACGTCATCGAAATGACCTGAAATTTGACGTGCGGCCTTTTGGAAGCATGTTCAAGTCACTCGTGGGTTCTGTTCGATGAGTGATGGCCTCGGTGGTTTTTGCTGCCGAGAGGCTTGATTTTGCTTCTCGAATGTTGTTGGAGGTCAAATGTTGCCGATTTGACTCGAAATTTGACGTGAAGCCTTTTGGAGGTATTTTGAGACTATTCATAGGCTCTGATCAAAGATTTGATGTCTTCGACACTGTCGCTGCCAGGAGCGCTTAATCAGTTGCCGGAAGAGTGAAGTTAGACCAAATGATGCTGGACTGGCACGAAACTTCAAGTGTATCCTTCTTTTGACTGTTTTGAAGGATCTTGTTGTTTTTGTTTATTTTGGCAAGATCTGATGCTTGAAGTGGCATTCGCCTGTTTGTGGTAAGATGCAGCTCCATGTGGCTTTTTGATGTCGAGAATGTGTGAAGAGGCAAAGTGACACTTTTGGTGTCAACAAATGGCCCCTCGAGGTACAACGACGAATAGCTTTTATCGTCGATGTGCCTCGAAAAGATTTTTGAAGGAGAGCTTTTTTATTTGACCAAGAGTCTTTGAGCATTTTTCTCTTAATAAGGTAGCCTTTTGAGTTTCCAAGGGGATTTTATGGTAGTGAGGGATTACGTACAATCTCAAGGCAAAGTTTTGAAAATGACATGAGGGATTTGGATTTGGGTTTTGGATTTTGGGTTTTCCTTTTGACCTTGTGAACCTAAGGGCTTTATGTGGCGCATCAAGCGGTCATGAAGGTTTTTTTTTTTTTTTTTTTGTTTTTGACCTTGTGACCTAATAAGCTGTATGTGGCAGGTTAGGGGGTTGGGGTTTGATTTTTTATTTTGACCTTGTGACCTAACAAGCTGTATGTGGCGAGTTAGGGGGTCGAAATTTGGTTTTTGGTTTTGGTTTTGGTTTTGTGACCTAACAGGCTGTATGTGGCAAGTTAGGGGACCAGGTTTGGTTTTTGGTCACTCTTTGGGACAATTTTGGGTCCATTGAAGTGTTCTTTTTTTTTTTTTTTTTTTGTGGAATTTCAATTTCAAGATTTTGACTTAATTTGGTGCATGGGGTTGGATGATTTGGATTTTTTTTGGAAGCTTATGAGGATTGAGAAAATTTTCATATGGTCCAATCAACTCAAAAGAGGTATGAAACCATTTTTTTTTTTTTTTTTTTTTTTTGTTGTTGTATGCTCTTGCTAAGAGGGATTTTTTTTTTTTTTTACTAAAAGCCACTTTTAGTGCCTAGGTGGTCAAACCTGGCTCATATGGGCTAACTTATGGGACCTTAAGCTCTGAAGATGGCTTAGATCTCATATGGTGTCATTTTGTAAAGAACATCTAAAAATATCTCCTTTAGGTAGAGAATATATAAAAATATCCTTTCTTAGAGAGAATCTCTCAAGTTTCTTTGATTTTGTGAGAGATTTTCTCAAAGTATCTTTCTTTGGGAGAGAATATTTTTCATTCCCTTTCTTTTTGGAGAGAATTTCTCTAAGAGTCTTCTCATTAGGAAAGAATATCTCAAATCTCCTTTCTTTTGGGAAAGTTGCTAATTTTTAGCACTTACCTCCTTGGTTTTCTCCTTGTTTCTTCTTTTGATTTGCTCTCTTCTATAAAAGCAAGGGAAGTTGGATCTCTTACACTGATTGCTTTCTTTTTGCAAAATCGTTCAAGAGTGCTCCAAGATCAAGACCCCTTCCTTTTTCTTTAAAGATCTTCAAGTTTTCTTTCTTCTCCATCCATGGCTTCAAGTAAGTTTTCTTCCTTCACAAGAAATTCCATGTAGAAGTAGAAAAAGTTTCTTTCTTTTCTTTTCTTTTCTTTTTTTCTTCTCTTCTTTGTTTTTTCTTTTCCACGTGTTTTCTTCTCTCTGTTTTTTTTTAACACGTGCCCCACCATTTTTTTTGCACGTTTTTTTTTCTGGCTGTACAGACTTGGCCGTACTGCCACGTGGAAGTGCGCCACGGCCTGTGGGCCAGCCAAAATTTTTTTTTTTAAGATGTTTCTCTCCCCTTTTTTTCTCTTTTGCTTACCATGATAATGAGGTTTATGCAATCCAAGATGTTCATGCATTTTTTTTATGCATCAAGATAAAAGGCTAGAGTTTCTAGGGTCAAGTCAACATGAATTTTGACTTGGACAAAGTTTGATTGATTTGACCAAGTTGGGTTGGAATTGGTCAAATTTTGTCAAGGTTTTCCTAGCATATAATGCATGATGATTTTTCTTTTTATGCATGATTTTAGTAATTTGATTTGGAAGCATGATGATGCATACCTGGAAATCTTTTGCAAGTATCGGGATTTGGAGCTTGCAGCAATGTTGAGCCCTTCCTTAGTCTTGTGGGATTTTGAGGAGCTTTGCAAGTTTTGGAGTTTGGAGCTCGCAGCAATGTTGAGAGCTCTTCTCCAATTTTGTGGAAATTTGATAAGACTGGCTTGATCTCGCAGCAATGTTTGAGTTCAAACCTTTTTTGAGAATCTTCCACTAACTATGAGCTTGTAGTGGTGTTGAGCCCATCTTCAAGCTTCCTATCTTTTTCGGGGTGTCTCCCTTTTGTTCGGAATTGCCGCGGAACCATGCCGAAATTTCGCTAGAGTTTTTTAGCAAGATTCTGTCATTTTGGTGATGATTGATCTTTTCTTTTCCATCCTTTGTAGGTAGTTCCTTCAGAACGAACAAGGGTAAAGAGCCTGTTACTAATGCACCTCGCCGTTCTACTAGATCTTCTATTGTGGTCGTACGGCAGCCTTGGGAGATGGTCCAATACGTCGAGAGGAATTTGGAAGAGTGTGATTCCTTCAACTGTGATGAGGTGAGACAATAGTTGATCGCTTTCAAGGATGAGGAATTCTACAAGATTATGGTAAGCAATCGTCCTTGGGTTATGGATGATCAGAGCATCGTGCCCAAGCCTACCTTTTTCTTTGGTGATGCAGTCCCTGATGACTTGACATACCAAAGGAGATGTTTTCAGTTCTCTTACACGGCAGATGGTGAGGAGAGAGCTATTTCTACCCGGTCGACCTTTGATCGCACTGTCTCGATCATGAGCCTTTCTCCCACATGCCCTAATAGGGAAAATCCTCCGAGCTGGGTGAAGAGGACTTATGTGATCAAGACCGGGGTTTTTGTTGGCGGCCCTTCCGGTTATGCAGAGAAGTCACATGTCCGTATGGACATGCTAATGCCAGCCAGTGGCTACCAAGGTTCATATCATCCTTCGGTCGATTTGAGACAGTGGGCCTTGGCATTTTCAAGGGTGATGGCAGCAATTGGGTAAAACCTTTCCGGCTTCGTGGCCATTTCAACGCTGACTCAGATTGGAAGTCTTGGACTGATCACATCTTGCAGCTTGGTGGTGCCATTCTGAAGGAGGCTGAGATCTTCGACGCAGTCCGTGCTTTTAGGGAGACCATGATCTTTTCCGACGAGGCTTTCATGGCCATGTTGGAGTCTTTTCTTCCACAAACCAACACATTCGTTGTTACGAATGATGAAACTGGTTTTTCTTTGACTGAGTTGAGTGCCATCACCAGGTTGCCTATCCTTGGCAAACTCAATGAGGAGTTTATGCCTGTTGACAGTGTCCTCGAAGAGCAGTCTAAGGAATTCCAACTTCTATACTTTCAGCTCGTTGCCTTCTATGATTTTTTGAAGGAAAAGGAGGGCTCGAAAGTCAGGTGTAGCAGTTGGAAGAGTTTTAGTTCTTCGTCTTCCAACTTCTTTGACAGAGAGATTCCCGACAGCATGACCCGGGAAGCCAGAGCTAAGAATCCGAGTTCGAAGAAGACTTCTGTCATGCAGGAGATTTGAAGAACTTCTTTAAGAGTACAAATGCCATTTGTCCTGAGATTGCACTGCAGAGGGATCTCGTTGTTTACCTCACTTACTGGCTTGGTGAGGCTATTTTTGTTGGAGGAGATGGTACGGGCATCAAGCTGCATTGCATTTTTCTGGCTTGTCAGATGGCGTTCGGAGAGCAGCTGGCGTTGGTACTTGCTCTTTACTCCTATTTATGTACCGAACTGCAAGCTGCTGCTTTCCTTGTTCGGCTTGGGCTCCCCATGAACAGCGTATTTTCAGCCCATATTTTCTATTTGTGGTATGTATACCACTACCCTAGCTTCCATCAGTTGGGTGCTGCACAAGATGATGATCCATTCATGATTCAGTTGGCTATAAAGGAGTAGCTGTTTCCGAATCTCTTTTGTTTGCACGTTTGAGAATCTGACGGTTCAGGGACGTTGAGATTGGGTAGTCTTCAGTGAAGCTTTCTCTGGGTCTGCGGAATAAGGCTTTTGATCTTGGTGTCTCTCGTGATTCCACCAAGGTAGGGTCAGGAAGGCACTATTTGTTGACCAATGCAGAGAAGATGTGGCTTTTTAACATACGAGTTGGTACAATTGTGTACCGTAGACATCTTTTTGTTGACATCTAGCCATATGTCCCTTCACGTTTTGCGTTGCAGTTGGGCTTCTCATTGGTGGAGCGCCTTCAAGCATGGTGAAGCATTTTGGTGGTTTGTAGGACGGGTGGAATTCATAGGCCTTTTACAGTGTGGAGGACACTACCGCCATGATTTCTTATCCTGAGTTGCCTACTTTCCGGACTGCTAGCTTCACGAAGTGGTTCGTGGAGAGCTTTTCATTATACCAGGGGCTTTCCAAGAAGGAGCTTGATATAAAGCTGTCTTCTGGGAAGGATCTTGGCAAATCAGATGGCGTCCGACGAGAGGAAGTTTTGCCTTTCCTTTCTGGAGAGAAGCTTAAGATAGGCTTTCTTGGTGATCAGGACGTCATCAGACCAGGAGCTATACAAGAAATATCTGGTGAGGTCTTCAAACAGCTAGCAGAGGAAGAGGCCAAAATCAACGCTTGGATGCAATCAGAGCGGAAAAAGGCTTCCACGAAGTCCACTGGAAAAGCAGACCATCTGGTGACGAGTTAAGTGAAAGTCCTGACTTTGATAGCGGGGTAGGTTCTTCCAGCAGATCGACCCACAGAAGCAAGAGGAAGAGAGGACAACGCCTTAATAAGAGACGACATGAAGACTCTCCTGATTTGGAAGTCCCTCTTACCATTGTTGAGGAAGTATCAAGTGATGTTGATGAGCCTCCTTCTTTCTTTTGCCACTTCTTTTCGTTTATGAGAGAGAATTTTTTTTATCCGCTGCTTTCTTTCTTTTAACAGAAGATGATGATTTGGTGATGCCTGAGGTTCCGGCCGATGAGGCGATGACGAACCCAATTGCGGCATTTGAAGAAGAACCAGGGGATTCTGGAGTGGATCCAAATCTTTCACCTAGTATGATTTCTTTTGCTTCTCCTCCTTTTTTGTTTGTGCTGTCATTTGCTAACATGTTGCTTTGTTTTTTCTTTTCTTTTTTTTCAATTGAATTGCCAGAGGATTCTGACGACTTCGAGTCATCCATGGATGCAACCTTTGACGATGCTTCGGATGAGCTCATGGAGGCAGAAAGTATTCCGCCAGTCGTCGAAGAAGGTATTTTGTAGTAATAATCTCGATATTGATTTTTGACAAGATCATATTCATACATTTTCGTCTTTTATTGACAGATTGTTAAGCAGCAGGAGAAGTTCCTTCGTCTTCCTCAGGGCCAGAACAGGAGATACCTGCAGCCGATCTAGAAGTAGGGCCTTCTTCTACTAGTTTCAACGCGGCTGGGGTGAAACCTCATGTTGAGTCAACTTCTTCAATTGCAAAGAACTTATTGATTACTCCTCCAATGGGGCATGACATGGGTAGTCGGATGCCAGAGCATGGCGAATCCTCATTTAGGCCGTCTCTTCAGTATGCAAAGAAGGTGTCGAGGAGTGTTTTGAGCTCATGGGTCGAGACTCTCTCTCCAGGTCACTTGGAAGCTAGCTTCAGTATGATAAAGCATGTGCAGTACATTCTTGCCGAGAGTGAAAAGGTTGGTCTAAATGTCACTAGCGCCAGGGCATTTGTTGATGATATCATCGCACCGGGCAATAAGTGGTCTAAGATCGAGAGCTTTCCAAATGGTGACTTTTTCAGGGAGATGTTTTTGAAGCCTTCTAGTGAGATCAAATTCGAAATGGATGAGATCTCACGGACTCGGAAGCAGTTTGTTCGGGAGAGGAACGTCACCGCGCTGTCTATCATTGAGCTAAAACATAACCTACACCATCTTGATAGGGAGGTCATCGAAGCCAGACGGCATCTTGAAAGGGAGGCCATCGAGGCCAGATAGCGTCTTGAGCTACTGGAAGAACAAGCTACTGCCAAATGGGTTGCTATTGTGGAAGCTCGTGCTAACGAAGGAACTCTCATTCGCCAGGTCGAAGAAGCTGACAGCAATCTCCAGAGGAAAACCCAGGAATATGAGCAATGGCAAATGCTTTGGGAAGAGCTTCCTCGTACTGAAGATGGGTCGCGGCGTTCTGCCGCATTTTATGGAAAGATTTTGAAGAAGCGTGGCCTGGACACTTTGGAGGCTAAGGCCAAGAGTGTGCTTGAGGAGTTGAATCTTTGGTTGAAGACCATGTTAGACTGAGCTCTTGAGTTGTAATAAACTCATTTTCTTCTTATTTTTTTGGTACCTCTATGTATAAACATTTTTGGTACTATATATTTTTTGTTTTCCCTCCTTTCACTTAAACAAATTTAAGCAAGAGCTGAATAGGAATGTTTGTTTGAGAATATTGATCAAAAGATTGTCATTTTGTGAAAATCTTTTGCCAAAGGGTTGTTTTGGGCATGAAAGCTTGATTTGAGATGGCATGAAAGCCTGATTTTGAAATGGCATGAAAGCCAAATTTTTGAGATGGCATATAAGCCGAATTTGGTGGCATAAAAGCTGAATTCTGTGGCGTATAAAGCCAAAATTTGGGTTTATGGCATGAGAGGCGAAATTTGAGGTGGCATGAAAACTAGATTTTTCTGAAAGCCAAGTTTTGTATTGTTGGACTGAAAGTGGTTTTTTTTATTTTTTGGCATGAAAGCTGAGTTTTTATAATTTTTCGCTTGAAAGCCGGGTTTTTGATTTTATTGGCTTGAAAGCCGGGTTTTTGATTTTTTTGGCGTGAAAGCCGGCCTTTTGATTTTTTTGGTGTGAAAGCCAAGTTTTTGGCATTTATAGCCGATTTTGTGGCGTTGATAGCCAGGTTTTTGGCATTTATAGCCGATTTTGTGGCATGAGAGCCGGGTTTTGGTTTTCAAAAATGCAAGTATCGACTAAGAGTCGCCTCCTTGCTCATTCGGTTGCGAGTTTCGATGGAATGTCGCCTCCTTGCGGATTGGGGTGTTTTTTAAAAAAATTTGGTTTTGCGGGTATCGACTGAATGTCGCTTCCCCACGATTTTATTTTTTAATTTGAGGTTTTTTTTTTTTTTGAAAATTTGGGTTGTGGATATCAACTGGAATGTTGCGTCTCCACAATTTTTTGAAATTTTGCAAATATCGACAAGGTGTTGCTTCCTTGCGATTTTGAGGTTTTAGAAGTATCTAATGGGGTTCGCATCCTTCTGATTTTTGGGTTTTGCGAGTATCGACCGAGCGTTGCTTCGCCACGGTTTTTGTGAAAAAAAAATTTTTTTTTTTAAAGACACGAGGGTCGTAAATTTTGACTCAAAACCACTTTTGGTTATAAAAGTCGGGGCGGAATAGGGTGAAAATTCATGAGTCCTGATTTTTGTTTCAAACCATGAATTTTTGGGTTCAAGCATCAAAATTTTTGGTCAAGTCCGGAAAAGGCTCCTAAACTTGGATTTTTGGATTTGATTTTTTTTTTTTTAACAATCAAACAATGAAAGTAAGCATTGTTTTTAGAGTTTTTTTTAGAAATTTCAACATAAGGATGAAAATTCCAAAAGGGACGGGTTTGGTGAGCAAGTACCTAGGAATAAGCTTTGGCCATATAGGCATCGCTCTAAATCGTTGGGGGAAGTCCTCAAGGGTAGTACCGCTTCAAGAACTTGCTGTTGATGGGCAGCATACATCTGTCACCTTCCATGGTTAGAAGAGCGTATGCGTCGTTGGAGAAGACTTTGTCGATGACGAAGGGTCCCTCCCATTTTGTTTCGAATTTGCCTTTGGATTTATTAGCAAAAACCAATGGCCTTTTTACTACAAGAACCAAGTCACTCTTTTTATAGGCGCGTTGCCTGACCTTTTTGTCGAAAGATCCTGCCATGTGTGCTTGGTACAGCGTAATGCTTTGTAGAGCTTCAAGTCGTCTCTCACTAAGATTATCCTGCTCTTGGAGTCTCAATTTGACATTGCTTTCTTGCGTCTTATCATTTTGCAAAGACACCCTTAAGGAAGGAATTTGTACTCCAAAGGGACAACAGCTTCGCATCCATAGACCAAAGAGAATGGTATACTATGGGTTGGCCCTTGAACGGCGGTTCGATAAGCCCACAGAGCTTTAGGTAGTTTGTCGCTCTAGTCTCTTTTGTGACTAGAGACCATTTTCTTGAGAATTTTGCAGAGTGTCTTGTTGAATGCTTCTGCTAGTTCGTTCGCTACTGGATTATATGGAGTCGAAGAACAACTTTGGATTTTGTACTTGTCGTAGAACCGGTAAAATCTGCGACCTCGGAATTGCGGTCCGTTATCATGAACGAGTCTTTTAGGCATGCCGAAGCGACATATAATATTGATGCGCAAGAATTGAAGGACCGATGAGGTCTTCATTTTGCTGAGCGCAAATGCTTCTGAGCACTTGGAGAAACAATCCATAGCGGCGAAGATGAAGCGATGACCTTTGCTTGATGGGGGAGAGATAGGACCTATGATGTCCATACCCCAGGCTTCGGAAGGCCATTAGCAAATTGCATTGCGCCAGCTACCATGGTAGGCCAATAATAACCTAACCTTTTTATCTGATCGTAGAGCTTAGGACCGGCCTGATGAACTCCACAAAGACCAGCATGTACTTCTTTGAGAGTTTCATCGGCCTCTTGTTGTGACAAGCAGTGTAGAAGTACTCCGTTGAAGGATTTTCTGTAAAACATTTTTGAAGGAATATCCAAATGAAAGTTTATGGCTCGTCTTTGAATACTTACCCGCTCTTTTGGGTCTTCAGGTAGGATTCCGAACATAATGTAATCAATGAACAGATCCCTCCAGTCGCCGATCGGAGGTTTGAGGATGGACATCCGACTTCCAACCACTTGGTGGCATTCAGCAACTACTTAGTGTGTGTTAAGAGGAGGGAGAGTCCTTTTTACACACACTGTGATTTGCATGTTTTCCCCTTCTTAGATTGCCATAGACACTACAAGTTCAGCCAGGGTATCTGCACGGATGTTTTCACCTCTAGGGATGTGGCTTATGTGACAGATGTCAAACTTTTGCCGAAGTGATTGTGCCTTGTTGTAGTAAGGCAGGAGATTGGGTTTCTTGACTTCAACTTTTTGATCCATCTGGTTGACGATCAGTTGAGAGTCCCCAAAAGCTTCCAGCATGGTGATGCCAGATTCGATGGCGAGTTCCAATCCTATAATCAGGGCTTGGTACTCAGCTGCATTGTTTGAGCATGGTTCCAGTAGCGAGAAGGCGTGTGGAATCATGCATTTTTCGGGACTAACAAATAGAATGCCAATTCCGGATATCTGCTTTCCTTTTTCATTTGTCATGGTTGCGCCATTGAAGTACATGTCCCAGGAGGCATTTGAAAAGGAAATCTCCATGATGTAGACGGGTTCGTCTGGGAGATCATCCCTGAGTGGAAAATCTTTAGGCAATGGATGCTCAGAGAGAGTTCGTCAGAGCTTGGCCTTTGATTGCTTTTTGTAGTACATACCTAATATCAAACTGCGATAGGAGGATGGACCATTTTGCCAGTCGAGCATTGAGAGAACCTCCTTTTGTGATAAGGACTTTTAAAAGATTGATCCTCGAAATCAGGTAGACTGTGTTGGACAGTAGCTAGTGACGGCAAACATCACTACAAGGCATATTCTTTTCAACTGGAGAGTAGAGATTCTCTGCACCCACTAACAAGCAGCTGAGGTAATATAGAGCAACTTCTTTTCCCTCGTCGTTTTCTTGTGCGAGTAGAACACCCAAAGAATAATCGAGAGCTCCTGTGTACAAGATGAATGGTCTTCCAGTTGTAGGGGCAGCCAACACTGGAGGTTTGGTCAGGTATGTCTTGATGTCTTGAAATGCAGCTTCACATTCAGCATCCCAAACAAAATCTATACCTTTCTTCATTAGGGGAGAGAATGCGTGGCACTTCCTTGATAGATTGGAGATGAACCATCGTATGTATGCTAACCTTCCTTGAAGTTCTTTTAGTTCTCTTAGGGTCCTTGGAGATGGCATTTCTAGGATAGCCTTGACTTTGGTGGGGTCAAGTTCTATTTCGATTTTCCGAACTGTGAATCCGAGGAACTTACACGATGAGACACTAAAGAAGCATTTTAGTGGATTCATCTGTAGTTTGTGTTTGCGAAGTCGGAGGAAGACTTTTCGAAAATCTTTGAGATGGTCTTCGTTTCTTCTGCTTTTGGCGGCAGGGTCGTCGACATAACATTCGACCGTCTTGTGCTGCATATCTTGGAATATTTTCATCATAGCCCTCTGGTATGTTGCAGATGCATTTTTCAGACAGAATGGCATGACAGTGTAGCAATACACTCCAAATGGAGTCCGAAATGATGTACGTTTTTCATCTTCAGGATGCATCTTTATCTAATTGTAGCCCGAGAATCCATCCATGAATGTCAATCGCTCAAACCCACAGGTGTTGTCAATCATCACCTCTGGTATGAGGAGCGGGAGTTCATCTTTAGGGCATGCATTATTCAGGTCCCTGTAGTCAATACAAACCCTTATCTACCCATTTTTCTTTGTCACGGGGACGATGTTGGCTAACCATTCAAGATGCTGTTCTTCGCAGATGAAGCCAACGTTTTTGAGTTTCTGAACTTTTTCTTCAATTTTGTCCATCACATCATAACGAAATCTTCTTTGGCCTTGTTTAACAGGCTTAATATCTTTTTGCAAATTGAGTTTGTGGACTGCTATTTTGGGGTCTAAACCAGGCATTTCAGCGTAAGACCATGCAAAGCAATCAACGAACTCATGTAGAAAAGAGATATACTTGGGTAACTCATCATCCTTTATATTCTTACTTATGAATACAGAACGTGGGTTATCAGGTGTCCCCAAGTCTATTTTTTGAACAGGATCTTATGTTGGAAAGTTTGAAAGTGGTTCCTCCATAATGTTTTCGGAGGCTTTTAACTCAACAAGACCTTCTGGAGTTCCAAAGGCATTTACAAACCAAGGCTTTGCTTTTGTCCATAAGTCTTCTTGATCGGTACTCTTCTTAAGACTTGCAATGAGATGATCCCAATCACCTGTTGAAACTGGGTCGAAGTAGGGTACTTCTTTTGGAAGATCACTTTCGAGATCAAGGGGTTGATCGTTGTCATTTGCTAAAGATGTCTCTGTAACAGTATTGCCGTCTTCAGTGATCACTTTGCACGGAGCATTTTCTGGGAACAAGTCCTGAACAGTATCTAGTTACTTTTCTTCCTTGCTAAGTAATTCATCGGTCCAGATGTCTCCTATGAGGTTAGGTATCTGGGGCCAGTTGACCAGGTTTTCATTGAAGAAGACTTAATTGGCAGGAGGTTCTTCAAGATGATCAGTCGGAAGAGGCTTGAGCTCTGATCTCACAGTTTTAGGAGACGAAGGTTGAGAAGATGATATCTCTGTGGAAGTCACCTGAGAAGATGTAGCTCCATAAAATATGCTACCGGACGTAGTTTGAGAATCTGAGGCGTCGGCAGACGAAGCTTCAGAGGCACCATCTATCGCAGTGCAAGCAACTCCGATAGGAGATGCCTCTAGAATGCATTGTTGAGATTCAGACTCATTTTCAGATGTAAAAGGATCATCAATCCAGCAGTTTTCTTCATTTTTCGGGTTTTCGAACGAGATGTCTGTAAATTTTATTGGATTTTCGGTTCTGGATTTTGATTATGACGAAGCTCATTGATGAAATCCTGCTCCCTCTCTATGGCAAGATGTTGCAAAATTCTTGCATATTCTTTGAGATCGGGCATATGAGCTAAATCTTCTTCGTCATCTGCTGCTTGTGGTTCATCAATGTTGGGTTCCACTGGAGCGCTTGCTTATACTGGTTCAATAACATTTTCTTGAACAACCTCTTGGTCTTCTTCATCATCAGACCAGGATCCTTGTGGCTGTAATGGGTTATTCCAGATTACTAGTATAAGATGAGATTCGTGAAACCATTCCTCATCGGAGAGGTACTCTCTTGTTTCAAGGGATTCCTCCCATTCATCGATATCACTAGCAGTATCACTGGACTCATATCCATCCATGGAGAATCCAATTACCGAGTTGTAAGAGTATGATGCCCCCTACGTAGTTTCAAATCTGTAATGAGGTGTCATGAAATCACCAAGGGTGATTTTTCTCACCTTCTTTGAAGTGTTATGGAGGGATTTTTCCATTGCCTCGAGTGAAGCAGTGGAAAAGGTCTCTGGCTTTTCAGGGATTTCTTGCTTTGATTGAGTCTTCTCCTACTGCTTGAGCTTGCGGAGTTGTTTCTTTGCTTGCCTTCGCTATTGAGCGGTGGGCTTTGTTTTAACGATCTCCCAATTTTCATCTTCTAGGAGATCGGGATACACCCATAAGTGTTGTCCGTCTAGTGTTGGGTACAGGTCCAGTTCCTGGGATGTTTGAGTCATTTTTATCACCTTGAAGGAAGTAGTGATCTTCTCCTTTGGTGATTTCGAAGTTTGTCTATACGACACCATGTTGACGGAGGCAGACCCGTAGTTTTTGTCAAAGGTAATGAATCCGTTTTTCCACATTTCGTTGATCTTTTCTCTCACAATGAAGCATTAATTGAGAGGATGCGAGATCATCTGGTGGTATGACAATACCGTGGATCATTGGTTTTGCTAACATCTCCTGGTCTTTTGGGTTCAGGCAAAGTGAGTTTGCCATTTTCTAAAAGTGCCTCAAAGATTTCTTCAATATCTTCATCGAACGGGTATTTCTTTTCTACTAGCTTTTTGAAGGCATCAGAGAGTTCGGGTCTTTTACCTGCAGCTTTATTTTCAGTTTTCTTTGGCTGTTGAGGAGCTAACTTGGTTTGCACATTAACAACCTCCTTTTTCTTTGGTTTTGAGGTCGTAATGGTAGTCGGCTCTTTCTTTGATGATTTCTGACATTTGAGTTCTTTGAACACCGTTTCAGCCTCCATAGCTACTTCTGGGAGTCTCCCAGGTTTTTTGATTTGCTGTCAATGATCATGGAGTGAATCCTTGCTCTCTTGTTGTTACGGCAGATGTCGACCAGTAATGCTTGTGGCAGTACATTTGAGCATTTGTACGCCATCGCCTTCCACTTGTAAATGAAGTCGTATGTTAACTCATTCTCTCCCTATTTTAGGCTGCAAAGCTGTGCCATAGTAACATGATGATCTTCACCTTTGAAGTGGGTGAGGAAGCGTGTCTCCAGCATGGCCCAATTTTGGATGTAGTCTTCCGGCAGAGTGGAGTACCAATCAAAGGCCGTACCTTTAGGGTGCTTGCAAAGAGACGGATCTTGAAAGCATCTTGATCCGCGATAGCTCCCATTAGGATCTTGAAGTGGATGACATGATGTCTGGCTGAACCTTTTCTTGTATATGTCTAGAGAGTAGGTTGTTTGAATTTTGCAGGGAACGGAACCGAGTCCATCTATAAGGGATATGGTGGCTTGATCCCATGTTCTTTCAGTGTATCCTCTTCTTTTGCTTTGGCGAGGATATTGTCAACGTCCTTTTTGGTAAGGGAGTGTGACTCTTTGTTTTCCCCATCAACCTCGTCATCTTGATGATTCGAAGGAGGTTGGTTATTTTCTTGACGTTGAAAAGCGAGAAGAAGGTTTTCCATCAGAGTCTCAATCCTCTATTGTCCTTGCTCCAATTGTTGGATAAGCGCAGTCGTTTCATCAGGAGGTGAGTTGCGTGGTGGCTCAGAGTTTGTAGCCAGGACATTCATTCTTTGAGATTCAAATGAAGAAATCGTCCCAGTGACTAAGCTGGGGCTCTTTCTTGAAGAGCTTGATGAAGGATTACTCCGTTGTCCTTGACTCGAAGGAGTAGAAGATTCTTCTGGATGTCTTCGTGTCCGGGAGACGCTGCATGTCACCGGTCGCCGGACATGAAGTTTGGTTGCTGACTTCTGGCGTCTTCTGGTTTTACCAACCATATGGACAGCAACAACTTGGTCGGGTCTTTCTTTTTAGACCCGCTTTTTAGAGACCTGAAGGATAGAATGCTGGGTTCTTTGCTTATCTAGTCTTTTTCGTCGATATGCCATGCGACGATGTATACTATGAGCAATTTGAGCTTCAGTCAGTTCTGGCTGGGCTTTTGCGATGAAGGACGTAGTCCCCCGTGCGCAGCAGCCGAGCTTGTCATTTTTAAAGCTAGGAATGGATAGGATCTGGACGCGATCCTTTGCTTGTCGCAGTGAGGCTTTGAATTTTGCAAGTTCGGCCCCTGTTGAGATGAAGGGTTGACTCGCAGGAGTGTAGGCCTTAGCAGGTTCTAGTAGAGGCCTGGTGATGCATGACTTGATTTTGGGCTTATAGGAGCTAGCCGGCTCATGCTGGGTTGATTTGTTTGTTTGGCGGAGGGTAGGTTTCTCCTCTTTCATGTAAGAGGGTAGAACCGAATCTCCTTGAGAGGGGCTAGGTATGCTGGCTTTGTAGATGTTCGGGACCTCCTTTGCTTTGGTGAAGGTCTCGGGGACCAGGTCTTGGGGCAGACCTGGTTTCTTGTAGGTTGAGGCTTCGTGGGAGTGCCACGGGCTTCAGGCTTCTTGGTGTTTGCCCTTGGTGTCATGGCTATGACACGTTGTGGGGCGATCTTTTGTTTCTTGGCGGGTACAGTTTCTTCTGCGGGGAGTGGGAATAGTCCCAGTGACCCGAAGACGATGGTCCGAGGAGTAGACGTCGACCCGATATTTTGAAAGTTGCCGATGAAGATGCCACTTCTGCAACTGCCAGTGCACTTGTGAGTGCGCTTGTTTTGCTTCTCTTGAAGTAGAAGTTGGTACTTGTTCTCATCGAAGGTGATGGTCGATGAAGCTGCCATTGTTAGTTTGGAAAACTTTTGAAATAAGACCACATTCATTAGTAATCACAAGAATATGGTGATCATAAATGGAAAATAACTATGGTTTGGTCTTTTCAAATCGCTCAAGGGGACAAGGCCCAGCCCAAGCAAGATGAAGAAGACAAAAGGCCATAGAGGGTACAATTGTCCTAAATGCAAGTATGGTAGGCTAAGGGTGAGCGTTCCAATAACTGATAGAAGCAATTGTAGACCTTAATTCAAATTACCGAGAAGCAAGGCTCACTCGAGGTATGATGATATAAGGTTGGAGATACAAATGTGTTGGTCACGAATACAGTACACTCGAAAGGGCGTACTAGCATCGCTAGGCACAAATGTTGTAAATCACATCCTTGAAAAGGACATGAGATGGGGTTTTCTTTTTGAAAGGTCAAGATTGGATTCATAAAGGAGAGTAAATAGTATTCTAATCTGAACACAGGCTCAAATATTTCTGCAAACACTGAGTCCGAAAGGGAAGGAACCAAAATTTCTCAAATCTGAACCCAAAAGTGACGGAAGTTTTTTTTTTTTTTGGAAAGGTCAAGATCGAATTTATCAAAGAGAACAAATGGTGTTCCAATCTGAACATAGGCTCAAACATTTCTGCGAGGACTAAATCCGAAAAGGAATGAACCAAGATTTCTCAAATATGAACTCAAAAGTGACGGAAGTTTCTTTTTGTTTTGAACACTACGTCAAAAGAAGAAAGTCTCGACGCATGAATCGTTATGGACTCTACTCACATTGGCAGTCGCATTTTTTGTGAGGGGAACGACGGTCCAGGGCAGGCGCTTATCTTTAGTTGACAAAAGGTAAAAATCCCACTACTGTACCCCCGCCAAAACCAATCGTCTCCCTCCAAAAAAAAATCCCTCCCCTCGCTCCAAAAAAAAAACCCCTCCCCTCCCTCCAAAAACCGAAACCCCTCACCTCCCCTCTCTTCCAATCAACGATTTCTCCTCCATCAAGGCTCCTCCATCAAGGTCACAAATGGTTGGACCCTAACCCTTCTCTTCTCTCACAAGGTATTCACATATCCTCCTTCGTCTTCATCTCTCCTGCATCTCCAAAGCAACGAACGAGCGGCACGAGCCCATTTTCACAACAGCGAGCCCATCCCCTGTCTTCTCAATTTTCATTTTTCTGAACTTCCTTATCTCCAAAGCAACGAGCCCATCCTCTGTCTTCTCCAAAGCAACGAGCCCAATCTACGACCAGTCGACCAGTCGGAGCAATGTAGAGTTTCTCTTCAAAGGAAATCTAAACAAAATCTGCATTCTTCCTACTCTTACAGGTGCTTTCTCTTTCTCCTTCTTCCCTTTTTCTGTTTTTGTTGTCTTTGGGTGTTTTTTTTTTTTTTTTGGAGCATTTCTATGCCACATCCAGTGATTTTAGAGGGGCATTCAATTGATTTCTGATATTTCCACAGTTTTTGGTTTTGTCAGTTTGGTCGATCATGCAATCTCTTCCCTTTTTCTGTTTTTGTTGTCTTTGTGTGTTTTTATTTGGAGGATTTCTATGCCATATCTAGTGATTTTAGAGGGGCATTCAATTGATTTTTGATATTTCCACAGTCTGTTTTTTTTTTTTTTTCTCTCTGTTAGAGGGGCTTTTGGATTGCCTTCTTTTTATTGATATTGATGATCTGTAGCGTTTTGTTTGCTTTATTACTTTTCATCCTCTGATGAAAGATGGGGAGGTCGGAATATATCAAAACTCACAAGCAATGGGATGGAAGAGAAATCATGTAATAAAAACTCAATCCCTTTCTTTCAACTTTCAAGTGGCTGTGGTCTGTGCCCTGTTGGGGGTTTTGAGTTTCGAGGTAGAGGTTACGGGCATTTCCATTTTCCTCGCATGCATATGCATTAGTGGCCGTTTATCTCTTTTGGGTCCCACTAGCAAATTGTGATTTTTTAGAGAGAGATCTTTCTTCTGTATGGAGGATTTGGATGGGAACCTGGGAGATGGGAAGACTAGTTTTTTCTTATATAAGAGAATTGAAGCTTTATCATAAGCTAGAGTTGGTTCCGGAAAGCTCTTGGAGCTTCTTCTACATCTTGAATGAACAATTGTGGACCCCACTCTCTGGATTGAGATTTTGGGTCATCTCTTAGGGCCCCACTTTAGAGTCCACTCCTGATAGTTATTAGTGGGGGCACTCAAGAAAATCTAAATCACTAAAATCAATTTCCTTGGGTCAAATAGTCATTGGATCCGTCATTAGCCTGATTTCTAAGAAACAATTGAAGCTTTAGGAATATTGATTTATGCTTTTTTTTTTTTAATCAATCTCATGATAACCAATTCTTTCTCTTTAAAGATAGATAGTGGTTGGGGAAAAAACTCAATTCTGGCCTTAGGAGAAGCCACGTCAACTTTTTGGGTCTCATTTGTGAATGTGTCTTTCCAACACGTTTGATGATGTTATATGTTATGCATTTTATGTTTCAAATGGCAATTGATAATCCTAATTTACTGTTTGTATTTGGCTATCTAATTATTTGTCTTGAAATTAAGATTCTAGGATTTGATTATGGAAGTGTTTTCCATGGAAACTGAAATTTGAGAATGATTTTCTATTGTTTGCTGTTAATTTTATGCCTTAGTTTAAGTTCCAAATGGGAATTGATAACTTAAGTATCCTCTTGGGGTTTAATTGCTTTTTTTTCTTCTTTGGTAATTACTGCAGTGAATCATGGACCCAAATGGGTAAACACAGGTTGGGCAACCATGCAGACCCAAATAGACAAGTTGAAGGAAATGCTAGAAATGCGATTAGCGGAGGAAGCTAGGCAACGCAAGGAGGACATGGAACATTTCTTTACTTCTTTTTCTCAAGGTAGGTCACAGATTCAAACCCCTACAGATTGAGGGAGTTCCTCTCAGGTATAAAGCATTTTTATATAATAATACATGCCTACATTTGAAATAATGTATGAGATTGATAAAATATATGGTGACATCAATTGTTCCTAATTGTAGATGAGAGATAATTTCTCAACGCAGCAGCATCCCATAACAACCACGCACACAGGAACAAGTTTGTGTAGATTGATGCACCTAACTAAGAGGCCTGCATCTGTTGTTGCTTATGGCCGAGGGAAGGGTGACTCACCTGATGATCCAGGTTGCTATAAGATTATCCTAGATGAAATTATTGAAGGGAACGTTGACTTGGTAACTGGAGAAGGCAAGATGGAAGATCTTATAACAGGAGATGAGACAAAGTGGCCCAAATGGAAGACTGTATTTTACTAGATGTGGATGAATGCATACTAGATGGATCTATTTGACTGATAGTATAAATCTTGAATATTCTATATAGATGGATGTTGTGTTTTGACCATTAAATGTGGATGAATGTTATATCGTTTTTTACTATTGTATGGATGGATATTTGAATGGCTATTGTAAATGGTTGTTTAATTTGTGACTATTAAATAGATGTTTGAATGGCTATAACAAATGGCTTTGTGGTTTTTTACTATTGATGTTGATAGGTGTAAATTTTTAACATTTTTATTTTTTATTTTTTGGCCTTTATAAAAAAAACGACTGCTAGGAAATGTCGTTTTACATTTTTATTTCCCCTTAAAAAACGACTGTGTGAAGCAGTCGATTTCTTGCGTAAAAAAAATGACTATTCAAAACTGTCGTTTTAAATTCAAATTATCGACTTTTTTAGACAGTCGTTTTAAAAAAACGACTATGAAAATTTCGACGGCCGGTCCGACGGACTTGTCCGTCATTTTTTAAGAAAAACGACTGTTTTAAACAGTCGGTATTTGACGATTTTGACGTAGTGGAAGAGATTTTTTTTTAAGATTTTTTTTGGAGGGTACACATAGGTTTCCAATTCGGTCTTATGAAACCTTAGAAGATAGATCAGCCCCCAAGTAAGGGTAGGATTACTTAATGAACCCGTTTGGAGGACCCTTGCCTCGAACAGTCTAGCTGCCTCCACACTCTGGAAAAGGCATTTCTTAGATCCACTTTGTTCAAAGAACGCAATTGGTGCAACCTTAGTGTGTTTTTGAACTTTTTTTTTTTTTTTTTGAAAGATTTCTAATGGACTCATCAAAGAGAGCGAATGGCCCCTTCAATTCAAACACTGGTTACAAACAATTTCCGCGAGCCATTGTTCGAAAAGAAAGAAACCAAAGTTTCTCAAATTTGAATCCAAAAGAGAAAAAACCGATTTTTTTTAAAGAGTTTGAAATGAGACTTTTTTTTTAAATCCCTATCGGTCTCATCAAAGGGAAAAGATGGCCCATACCCCTATACGAACAATAGCTGCAAACATTTCTGTGAGCTATCAAGTTCGAAGATGAGAGGTTCGAAGTTTCTCAAAAATGAATTCAAGAAAGAGAAATCAGATTTCTTTTTTTCTTTTCTTTTTTTTTTTGTGAAATGAGAAAGAGTGGAAATAAACTCAAAATAGAAACTTCCAAAAAAATCCCATCTCATTTTTTTCAGATGCGATCCAACATAGGCTACCAATTAGAAAGGAGCCAAAGAATCTAAACATCACATTCTCAAATGAACGAGTCCCACCGGATGTGACAACTTTATGGACCTGGCTTTCGTCCTCTCCTTCCGCCCTGGGGCTGCCAGGGTCCTACGGAAAAGAAAAGCGAGCATCAATGTTTTTTATGGGTATGCCAGATTTTCTATTCTACTTGGAATTTGAAGTGGTGATCCGGAGATTCACCTTCACAAGTAAAAAGGAAATCAACTATTTTTTCTAACTTTCCATTGCACATATATTTTTAAGAAAGAGACACAACAATTTTTTTAAATGCCGTGAGAGGCGATTTCATTTTGTTTGCCGTGAAAGGCAGTTTTTTTGTTTGTTTGCCATGAAAGGCAGTTTTGCCGTAAAAGGTGATTTTTGTGCCATGAAAGGTGATTTACAAATCTCATCAATAATGAAAGACAAGAATTGTAATTTTTTTGTCTCTTTTAAAAATACAAAATACAATAGAAAAGTAAGAAAATGAATCTAACTTCTCAAGAGATTATGGAGACTCGTTGAGATCGATGATCGCAAGTCGTGTATGGGCTTTGCCATCGTCCTTCACATGAGAACATATAATGCTTTTATTGTTTTGGCTTGGCTCTAACCTCAGATTTTTAGAGGATAAAGACCAAGGGGAGGTCCTATCTCCAATAAAAAATTGAGTAGATGGGCTGAAAAGCCACGTCTAGGACATGTTGGATAGAAGGGGAGAGAGCCTTGCCTTGGGGGGGTGGCCCCCCAAGGGACTTTGATCACCTTGTGGTGTTTGCTGCAGCAGAGTAGTAGGACTTCTTCAAAATTTCTCCCTTTCTTGTTTGTGTGTATGTGTGTATCGATACGTATCCCTTCTCCTCTTGGGATGACCCCTCTTTATAGGCTCTTGGTAGCCATTGGGTGATTTATGGCATTGATTACCTATATTGAAAGAAATGATGGCATTAATGCTCCATAATGGGAGGTGATACAAGTTTTTATTTCTTGATTTTGTAACTCCTTTTTCTTGGCTTGTAATTGGCCGATGGAAAATGATGGGCATTTAATCACTTTTAATCTCCATGATGAGGGGAGTTTCATGATTTATTGCCACGATTACTTGGACTTGTAACTCCTTTTTCCTTGAATCTGATTGGGCCGTCCAAAGTAATGAGTTAGTAACCATATTAAGTTGTCATGAAACGGGTCAATTAGCATCATAAAGTGGTCGCCGGGGCATTTGAAGAGTCGCGGGCCGTAATGCGTCTTTTGGAATTCTTCTTGCGATGATTGCCGATAAATCCACATGTTGTTTGAGGTCGGATGGCGACGCAACTTCAGACATTGATTAATACTAGTAGGCCGATAACATCTGTCCTGTCGATTTCTCGATCAGTCGGACAAAAATCGTACTTTCTTGGTCAGCCGGTCGGCAATCCTGGAGCGATCAACAATGATTTCATGCTCTTGACGGCGGATCCGAAATGTTGATGAAGATCAATCGATTTTAAGCATCGAGAATCAGATTTTCGAAAAACCACAGGGGTTGGAATTCTCGAAACGCAAAAAGGGTTAGACAATGGGCCACCTGCTGGAAATCCAGCGACCCAGATTTCCAAGGTCACCAGCGTCCATGCACCCGTGGTCGCCAGCGACCATGGGGATTTTTCCCCTTTTTGGTCGCCGTTTTTCGGCCGTTAATTTCAATCTTTTTCGATCCTTTTTTCTCCTGTATTTTCTTAACATTTTTCTTCATTTATTGACTTAATTCTCCTGAAAAAAACCATGACGAGAAGCTGTGCAAACCGGAGCATAAAGTTTCCTATTTTTTGGAAAAGCCGAAGACTTTTCCGTCAAGAGTCAAAACTAGGTCAAACGATGTCGGAATGACCCGAAATTTAAGGTGAAGCCTCCTGAGTAGTAGATAGGACCAACCATGAGCTTTTGTTTGGGTTTTGAAGCCGTTTGGGGTCCCGTCGCTGCTAGACTTGATTTTGCCGTGAGGAAGATGCCGCGCTTTGATATATGGTCAACCGATGTCTGATTGTCCTGAAATTTGACAGGGATTCTATTGGAGTCATTTTGAGACGATCCATCAGCTTTGATTTGGATGTCATGGTCCCGGGAAGCTCCGCCTCCGGTAGGCTTGATTTTGTTTCCGAGCATCAAAGTCTAGTCAAACGTTATCGGAATGACCTAAAATTTGACGTGCGGCCTTTTTGGAAGCATGTTGAAGCCACCTGTGTATTCTGTTTGATGAGTGATGGCCTCGGTGGTTTTTGCCGCCGAGAGGCTTGATTTTTCTACTCGAACGTTAATGGAGGGTCAAACGTTGTCGGTTTGACTTGAAATTTGACATGAAGCCTTTTGGAGGTATTTTGAGACCATCCATAGGCTATGATCGAAGATTTGATATCTTTGACACTGTCGCCGCCAAGAGCACCTATTCAGTTGCCGGATGGGTGAAGTTTGACAAATGATGCTAGAATGGCTCGAAACTTCAAGTCTATCCTCCTTTTGGCTGTTTTAAAGGATCTTGCAGTTTTTGTTTGATTTTGGCAAGATTCGATGCTTGAAGCGGCATTCGCCTGTTTGTGGTAGGATGCAGCTCCGTGTGGCCTTTTGATGTCCAGAATGTGTGAAAAGGCAAAGTGACATTTTTGGTGTCAGCAGGGATGGCACGAAAACTCTCCTAATCTAGAAGTCCCTCTTACCATCAATGAGGAGGTGTTAGGGGATGCTGACAAGCCTCCGGAATAGAGGTGTCGAGAAGAAGAGACCGTCGATGAAGGTATGATTCTTCCTCCTTCTCTTTCCACTTCTTTCATTGAGATTTTCTTGTTTTGATTTTCCTTCTCCCCCTTTTTCAGCTGAGGATGAGGACTTGGTGATGCCTAAGGTTTCGGCCGATGAGGCAGTGACGGATCCGATTGCCATCTGAAGAAGAACCGAGGGACTCTGGAGTGATTCCAAAATCTCCACCTTGTATGACTTCTTTTTGTGTTTTTCTTTTTTTTTTTTTTTTGTCCGTGCCGTCATTTCCTAACAAATTGTTTGCTTTCTTGTCAGCTGACTTGCCATAGGATTCTGATGACTTGGAATCATCCATGGATGTAACTTTTGACGATGCTTTGGATGAGTTCACGGAGGCAAAGAGTACTCCACCAGTCGTCGAAGAATGTACTTAATAATAATAACCCTAGTGATAATGACTTTCTCGAAAGGATCGTATTCATACCTTTTTGTGTTTCGTTGGCAAGCTTTGAAGTGATAGGAGAGATCCCATCGCTTTCTTCAAGACCAGAGAGCAAGGAGTGCCAGAGGTTGCTCCAGAAGTAGCGGCTTCTACAACCAGTTCTGACACGATAGAGGTGAGTCCTTGTGCCAAGATTCCTTCCCCAGTGGCTCCAATTGGAAAGACTTTTTTTTTATTACTCTTCCAAAAGGGCTTGGCATGGATAGCCAACCAACGGAGGAAAGTGAATCTTCATCTGGGCTTTCCCTTCGGTTTGCGAAAAAGGTGCTGGCACGTGTTTCAAGCTCCTGGATTTAGACTCTATTTTCTGGTCACTTGGATGCCGGATTTGGCATGATCAAGCATGTGCTTCTTGATGATGGCGAAGAGGTCGGTCTAGACGTCACAAGTGCCAGGGCGATCGTTGATGAGATCATTGCGCTGGGCTACAAGTGGTCCGAGACCAAGGATTTTCCTAACAATAACTTCTTCAAAGAGATGTTTCTGGACCCCGCTAGCAAAGCCAAGTCTGAAAAGGATGAGACCAAAAGAGTAGGGAGCAATTTGTTCAGGAGAGGAACATCACCGAGTTAGCCATCATTGAGCTGAGGCATGACATTGAACGCCTGGATAGGGAGGTCATTGAAGCCAGGCGATGTCTTGTGCAATTAGAGGTGCAAGATGCGGCTAAGTGGGCTGCTTTTACATAGGCTCGCGCCAGGGAGAGGATCTTGGTTCGCCAGGTTGCAAATGCAGATCGTGTTCTCCAAGAGAGGACTCAAGAACACGTGCGATGGCGAACTACATGGGAGAAGCTTCCCGGTGTTGAAGACGGGTTAGATCATTCTACCCCCATTTTATGGCAAATTTTTGAAGGAGCGTGCCATTGAAGCTTGGACTGCTAAGGCCAGGAGTTTGCTTGAGGTATTGAATCTTTAGCTGAGGGCCATGTTAGACTGAGCTCTTGACTTCTTTTGTAACAAACCCACTTTTCTCTTCTTTTTTTTTTGGTACCCCTTTATACACATTTTTTTTTGTACTCTTTTCTCCTTTTTTTTTTTAGTGCTTATGAACATTTTTTTTAGCACTCTTTTTTTTTTTTTTTTTTTTTTTTGTATTCCCTCCTTTCACTCAAATCCTTTTGTGATAAAACAAATTTAAGCAATGGTCTAAATGGGAATGTTTGTTTGAAAATTTGATCAAAGTTTGTCATTTTGTGAAAATCTTTTATCAAATAGTTGTTTTGGCATGGGAGCCAGATTTTGTTTGCGACATGAAAGCCAAATTTGGGGTTTATGGCATAGGAGCCAAAAAATTTCTTTTGTTATAAAAGCTAATGAAGTTTTTTTTTTTTTTTTTTTTTTTTTTTTTTTTTTTTTTTTTTGTGTCATGAAAGCCAAAATTTTATTTTTTTGGCATGATAGCCAAGGTTTTGTGGCATGAGTGCCAATTTTGGTATGAGAGCTAGGTTTTGTGGCATAAAAGCCAAGATTTTGTATTTGGCGTGAAAGCCATGTTTTGTGCATGAAAGCCGATTTTTTGCGTGAAAGACAGGTTTTTGTGGCATGAAAGCCGATTTTTTGGCTTGAATGCCAGGTTTTTGTGGCATGAAAGTTGATTTTTGGCGTGAAAGCCATTTTTTTTTTTTTTTTTTAAACCATGTTTTGGTTATTGGCGTGAAAGCCAAGTTTTTGGCATGAGAGCCGATTTTTGGCATGAAAGCCAGGTTTTGGCATGAGATCCGATTTTTTTTTTCTTCGTTGGCATGAGAGTCAGGTCTTGGTTTTCTATTGTGAGTATCGATGGAATGTCACCTCCTCGCAAATTTGGGTGCAAGTATCGACTAAATCTGCTTCCCTGCTAGATGGTTTAGCAAGTGTCGATAGAATGTCGCATCCTTGCTCATCCGGTTTGCGAGTATCGATGGAATGTCGCTTCCTCGCGTTTCAAAAATTTTATTTTGCGGATACTGACTGAATGTCGTTTCCCTATGATTTTTGAAATTTTGAGTTGTTTTGGACCTCAGTTTTTTTTTTTTGTTTTTTTTTGAAATTTCGGTTGTGGATATCAACTGGTTTTTTTTTTTTTTTTTTTTTGAAATATCGATGGATATCCACGATTTTTGAAATTTTGCAAGTATCGATGAAATGTCGCTTCCTTGCGATTTTGAAAGTATCGAATGTGGTTCGTATCCTTCCAATTTTGAGTTTTGTGAGTATCTATTAAGCGTCGCTTCCCCACGGTTTGTTTTTTTTTTTTTTTTTTTTTTTTTTTTTTTTTTTTTTTTGAAAAACCATTTTTTGTTTAAAGACACTAAGGTCGTAAATTTTTACCTAAAACCATTTTTGGTGGTAAAAGTCATGGCAGACTAGGGTGGAAGTCCCTGAATCCTATTTTTTTTTTCAAACCATGAAATTTGGGTTCAAGGGTTGAAAATTTGGTCAAGTTAGGAAAAGGTTCCTAAACTCAAATTTTTTGTTTTTTATTTTTTATTTTTTTAAACAATGAAACGATGAAAGTAAGCATTGTTTTGATTTTTTAAAAATTTCAATATAAGGATGAAAAATCTAAAAGGAGCGGGTTTGACGAGCAAGTACCTGGGAATAGGTGGTGGCTGTGCAGGCATTACTCTGACCCAGCGGCGTAAGTCTTCAAGGGTAGTACCGTTTCAAGAACTTGTCGTTGATGGGCAGCATACAACTATCACCTTCCATGTTTAGGAGAGCATATGCGCCGTTGGAGAAAACCTTGTCGATGATGTAGGGTCCCTCCCATTTTGGCTCAAATTTACCTTTGGACTCGTGAGCGAAAACCATCGGCCTTTTCACTGCAAGAACCAAGTCACCCTTTTTGTAGGCGCGTTGCCAGACCTTGTTGTCGAAAGATCCTGCCATGAGTGCTTGGTAAAGATCAACGCTTTGTCGAGCTTCGAGCCATCTCTCGTCGAGATTGTACAGCTCTTGGAGTCTCAACTTGACATTGCTTTCTTGAGTCATGTCATTTTGCAAAGACACCCTTAGGGAAGGAATTTGTACCTCCAAGGGTACGACGGCTTTGTTGGAAATAGGTGGGCCTCGTGGATAGGATTTCAAAACTTTTGACCCACTTGACTCAGGGATCAAGTACCCATAAGGCCATAAACCATATCCATGATGCAATCGTTCATACTCATCTATCATGTACAACAATAAAACAAGCAACACCATGCAACAAAATAATCTACAACAGATAGAGAAACAGATTATACCTTTGGAGCCTGGTTGTGCTCTAATGGAGAAGACTTGCTAGTTGAAGAAACTCTTTTTTTGTAAGCAACTTAGGATCTCCAAGACCTCTTAGTCTTCCATGCTATATCCCGTATCAGATCTCTCTTCTTAAGAAGACTGGTGGAAGCTTTAAGAGAAAACCCTTCAAGAAACTCAAAGAACTAGAAGAGAGCTAGAAGAGATGTGCAACTCTTGCACAAAAGGAAGGGCTGTGCGTGAATACCAAGAGTGTGTGTGTCCCAGCCCCCTTGCTTCTCCTTTTATAGCTTTAAGCAACCTCCTTCCCTCCTCTTGTACTAATTGAAATAAAAGTCTTACTTCCACACAAATTAGCAACTTTACTTTTACCACTATTAGAAGTCTCACTTTAAATAGAAATAGTAACTTTCTAATTCCTTTATCTTAGAGTTCTAGTAGGAATAGTATCTTTCCAATAACTTGGGCCAGCGTGGGGACCACTAGGGATTCCATAGAAAGCTGGCTCCAACTGGGACATCGCGACCCCACATCTCATGTGCACTCCGGGCCTATAGTTAATTGCAAATAACACCACTATATAAATGCAATTGCACTCCAGTCTTAGGAATAAATTACAATGAAGACCCTAAACTTCCCGATTACCACAAGTAGGCCCCTCTATCAATATCCATGGATCAATTGGACTAAAACTATCCTTCCAATTTAAATCCACATCTTATTATCCTTGAGCCCCAATTAATCACAGTGATCATCAGTACCATCCAATTAACTCTTAATCGAGATGGGTGCGCACTTACTAATGACAAATCCATTAATTGGCACAAGGGGATAATGTAGATAGATTCCATCTTGACCATTGGATGTTCCCACAGTCCTACTACCACGTACCCAAGACACCGAGGTCTTGACCTACAGTTGGCCTCACTCATTGGTGACTCAAAGCAAATGAATAGATAGAAACTTGAGTTCCTCAATGTCTCAAGATTGAGAGCCCGTTGCTAGGGAATTATGAGAGCAAACCTTAAACTCGAGACAGTATTCCATAAGGTGCTTCTCATGGTCCTTCAATACATCCAATGTACCAGCACCGTGATTCAGAATCTTACATTCAAGTGATCGAGACAAATCACATTATCTCATAGTGATCAAAGTGCTGCAACCTTATAAGATGAGATGCTCAGTCTCATCACTGGTTGTGAAGATATTTAAGTATAAGATTTGTGACACATGTCTCCCGTGTGTGGATCTCATCCATACACATATATCACATCTAATATACTAATGGGACCCAGTTTATCTCATGAACCATTATGTCATATGTATTGATCATAGGCATTAAGTACCATTCATCTCATGAAAGGAAAGCATGATATTATTGATAAATAAAGAAATTAATCAATTTATTACATCATCTGATGGATTGAGTCCATACAATCTAACAATCTCCCACTTGGGCTCAATGCCAGTCAGGTTGCATCTCATGCCCATCCCATCTACATGCTGCTCAAAGACTTTAGTAGTCAAAAGCTTAGTAAAGGGATCTGTCAGATTGTCTGCAGAGCCTATCTTGGTAATAGCTACATCACCTCTCTACACAATCTATCTGACTAAATGATACTTCCTCTGTACATGCTTTTGGCTTTTATGGCTTCTGGGCTCTTTGGACTGAACGACTGCCCCGCTGCTGTCACAGTAAACTGTGAGTGGTTGTCGTGCCAAAGGTACCACCCCAAGTTCCATAAGGAATCTTTTGAGCCATACTGCTTCCTTAGCTGCTTCACAAGCAGCTACGTATTCAGCCTCCGAGGTGGAATCAGCGGTACATTCCTGTTTTATACTCTTCCAGCTGATTGCTCCGCCACCAAGCATAAATACATAATCAGAAGTGGATTTCCTGGAATCCTTATCTGACATGAAGTCAGAATCTGTGTATCCGACTGGAATGAGCTCATCACTGCTATAAATCAACATGTAATCTCTAGTCCTTCTCAAGTATTTGAGAATACATTTTGCAGCAGTCCAATGTTCAGGTCCTGGATTAGACTAATATTTGCTGACTAGGCCCACTACATGACAGATATCCAGTCTAATACATAGCATAGCATACATGAGGCTACCAACAGCTGAAGTGTATGGTATCGACCTCATCTGCTCCTTTTCCTCAGGTGTCTTGGGACACTTGTCTTTGGAAAGGTGCACTCCGTGCCTGAAAGGTATAATACCCTTCTTGGAGTCTTGCATAGCAAACCGTACTAGTACCTTAATGTATCCTGAGATAAGCCAATCATCCTATTTTTTCGGTCTCGATGGAGTTTGATCCCTAGGATGTAGCTCGCTTCTCCCAAGTCCTTCATATCAAAAGTCTTGGCCAACCAAACTTTTACTGTTGACAACATTCCTATGTCTTTCCCGAGGAAAAGGATGTCGTCAACATATAATACCAGAAAAACTACCCTGTCACCTTCACTTTTCATGTACACACATGACTCATCCGGATTTTGACATAAACCAAATGACTTGATTGCCTGGTCAAAACGGATGTTCCAACTTCGGGATGCCTGCTTTAATCCATAGATGGACTTCTGCAGCTTGCAAACTTTTGCTCTTGGTTTTTTGCTATAAAACCGTCTGGCTGTACCATATAGATGTCTTCCTCAAGATAGCCGTTAAGAAATGCCGTCTTGACATTCATTTGCCAAATCTCATAATCAAGATGAGCCGCAATGGATAAGAGTATCCGGATGGACTGAGCATGGCTACTGGCGAAAAGGTTTCCTCATAATCGATACCCTCTGTCTGAGTATATCCTTTCGCAACAAGCCTAACCTTAATGGTCTCCACTCTACCATCTGGTCCTCTTTTTCTCTTGTAAACCCACTTGCACCCAATAGGTTTAATATTGACAGGCAAGTCCACAAGTCTGCAGACCTGATTGGAGTACATAGACTCCATCTCAGCTTTCATAGCATCTTGCCAACGTCCTGAATCTATGTCATTAATTGCTTCATCATAGTTACAGGGATCTTGTTCCGGTTCTTCCGGAACTGCCTCGTAAGACTCTCCCAAGAACGAGAATCTGTCAAGAGGTCGAACGATCCTACCACTACGACGAGGCACTGGTGTAACTACTAGGTCCTGTAAGGGCAGTTCTTCCTCAAGTTCAGTCTCTCTTAGATTTGGAATTGATTGCCCTTGAATTTCTTCCAAGATCACCTTTTTTAAATATTTCTGGTTCATCATATAATCTTTCTCCAAAAAAACCGCATTGGTGCTTACCAGCACTTTTTGCTCTCTAGGATTATAGAATAACCAACCTTTAGTTCCCTTGGGATATCCTACAAACGACTTCGATTCCAACTTATCCGTCTTAACCTTCAGCACGTCTGCCGGACAACCCCAAATGTGTAAATGTTGCAAACTAGGCTTTCGCCCGGACCACAACTCGCGGGGAGTCTTAGGTACAGACTTAGATGGTACGAGGTTTAGTATGTACATCGCAAGATTCAAGGCGTATCCCCAAAAGGATATAGGTAATTCTGAGAAGCTCAGCATAGACCTGATCATATCTAAAAGAGTCTGGTTCCTTCTTTCTGCTACTCCATTCTGTTGAAGCATACCAGGAGCAGACAACTGGGATATAATCTCATTCTCTGATAAGTATCCCATAAAATCAGTAAAGAGATATTCCCCTCCTCGATCTGATCGAAGAGTCTTGATACTTTTACCTAATTGCTTTTTCGTTTCCGCTCGAAACTCTTTGAACTTTTCAAAAGCCTCGGACTTGCAGTGCATAATGTATATGTATCCATATCTTGAGTAATCATCTATGAAAGTGATGAAATACTCATATCCTCCTCTGGCCCTGATATTAATGGGTCCACACACATCAATATGCACTAATTCCAATAAATCTTTCGCCCTATTGCCCTTAGATGAAAAGGGTCTCCTGGTCATTTTGCCTTCCAGACAGGACTCGCAGACAGGCATTGGTTCTACCATCATTGAAGGCAAGATACCATTTTTCACTAGCCTGTCAATCCTATATAGGTTTATATGACCTAGCCTCAAGTGCCAAAGTTTTGTTGGATTAGATGAAAGTGACTTCCTCTTTAATGATGGTCTATTAATTGTTTTAGTATCATGTATTTCATACATTGTGGGAGTTAACAAATAAAGCACATTGGTTACCTTGCCAGAACATACAAAAGTACCATTCCTCTTTATGACAACTTCAGTACCAAAGTAATGGAATAACTTTTATTCACCAAACTAGAAACTAAAATTAAATTCCGTCGTAAAGACGGTACATATAATGTATCCGACAAAACCAACTTATTATTTGAAAAACATAAAATAATGACTCCCACTGAAACAGCCTCCGCCTTAGCGTCAAATCCTAGGTTGACAATGATTTCTCTATCACTAAGCCTCGTGGTTTCCATGAACCCCTGCAACGTATTACATATGTGATTAGTTGCCTCGGAGTCCACACACCAAAATTTTGAAGTACCAGTTGCAAAACTAACTTCAGAAATAAGTAACTCAATCATACCTGAGGTCTTTTTCTTAGATAGATATTCTAGACAATTCCTTTTCCAATGTCCTATTTTACCACAATGGAAACACTTTCCTTTTGTCCCTGTACCCTTAGCCTTGGCCACGCCACTATTAGGACCATTCTACACCTTAGGACCCTTCGGAACTGATTTCTTTTTGCCTTTCCGCCCTTTGCCTTTCGGCTTGGACTTGGCATCTGACTTTTCTGTCACTAGGGCAGTTGGTTTCTTCTTCATAATCCCTTCAGTCACTACCAGTTGGCTAGGCAGCTCAGCCATAGTCAGATTCATCTTATTCATATTATAATTAACTTTGAAATTGTTGAATGACTCTGGCAGTGACTCAAGGATTATGTCGATCTGCGATTCTGCATCAATGGTAGCCCCCAGTACATCTAACTCATTTAATGAGTCCATCATTTTCAACATGTGTTCTTGTACCGATGTACCTTCAGCCATATTGGTGCTAATGAGCACCCTCATAGCTGCCTGCCTAGGAGGCCTGCCCTGTTCCGCAAACATCTCCTTTAAGTTCGATATAATATCGTATGCAGTCTTATATGATTGATGTTGGTGTTGCAAAACACTAGACATGGATGCCTGAATGTAACATCGGGCCATCTCATCGCCTTTGGCCCATTTAGTGTAAAGTTCCTTTTCTTCTTCCGATACATCCGGGCCAGGCTCATCAAGGGGGGGTTTGGTAAGGACATATTTATATCCTGAAGCAGTCAGGACAATATCCACGTTCCATTTCCAGTCTACATAGTTGGATCCCACCAACTTATTCTGGTTGAGGATGGTCGCAAGTGGATTGAAAGTATTTGAATTCATGCTTGAAATACTGTAGCACATAACCATACATTCAATTAATAAATTTAAATGACATAAGGTTTTAGTATTCTACCAAATTTATGTGGAAATCCTCATAACCACAAAATTCAGAATACATCGAAATCTTAATCCCTGGGGTATGCCTCCTTGGAGAGTGCAAATACCACCTAGATTAGTGCGGATCAAAGTTGGTCAAAATTATGATTATGACTAACTATCCATAATCCACATCATTCATTATTATCTAGGTATCTCATACCAAATAATGTATGACTTCCGATTGACTTCGGTTTCTAAAATACATGAGGCAAATCCTTGGGTATACTACATCATCATTTTAGTTAAGTGTGACCCACCAACTAGCATTGCATGACAACCGTTGCGGGCAGCTCCTCCTTGGGGAGTGGACCCCCGCCCCGTCTCACCAACACTATCCATAGGAGATCCATATCTAGTAACTAGACAAATACAAGCCCTCCGTGGGGAACGGCCATTCTGAAGATGGCGCGAGGCTAATACTTTCCTTACAATGAACCTATGGTGGAAAACCATGGGGATTTTTAAATATAAATGCCCCGCTCCCACTTAATATTTTAGAATTGAGGATTTCCTTATAGGTATATGGGCCCACATATATAGACATCAAATCATCTCATGATATGACCAATGATTGGTTCCAAGTCAAGTTATTTTATGGAAAGTCCAGTTTCTTAAATTAGTGTTACAAATGGATCCATCTCGTGGGCCCACCAACTCTAATTAGAACTCTTTCCAAAAATTAATTTGATTTGACCAATTTTGGAAACTGCTATGTTTGGATCAGATTTGGAAACATTCTAAAACAAGCAACTATCCACAAATAGAAAGTGCTAAAATTAGAAGCTAGTCCTCTCCTCCACATGGCCCAAGCAGAATAGACTTCTTGGACTACTAGACTTTCCAAAACTTTGAGATTCCTCAAATTCTTTGGGCATCTCCAAAATTCTTTTGGTAATCTTCAAACTCTTTGATTAGGAGTCCAACTTCACTTTCCTTCTTCGTCTCGGACATCACCAAAATTTACAAATTATTGAAAATTACATAAATTCCTATGCCTCAAGGATGAGACTTACATGATAATCTAAACATGGAAATAAAATGGCTATAGAGAAATTCATCATGCCTTGCCCTTTCATGGGAAACCAAGGAAACCATGATGTCCTTTACACTTAGCCATAAATAAACCAATAACCATATAAAAGAAAGTAAAAGTTGTGGGCCATATAGAGAGGACATTATCACCTGCAAGTTAGTATCTCATACAACTCACAAAACCATGTTGCCACTTCTATATAACATGCGCTTCACAAAGGGAGTCCGAGGTCCCCCAGCGGGGTTTGAGCTGCCCTGTCAGCTCGTGGGGGTCCAGGGGGCAGCGCTTTTCTTCTTCGTCAAATTCATTTGAAGCCCCGAAAACCATGATATTGACCCCACAAGATTTCTAGTAGTGGAGCCCACTCTCCACATGCTTTATAAGGAAGCTATTCTCTTCCTTCTTCCTTTTTCCAGCTCAAAAGCAACCATTTTAGGGTTTCCTTGCTTTTTCTTCTTCCTCTTGCTCTCCTTCCCTCAATCTCTACCAAACCTTGCACCACTTGATAATTGGATGTTATCATCTTCTTCACTATCTTGAGAGCTCTTCATTGATAGCATTTCTGGAGGAAACCTCCTTTTCCAAGGTCTTCTTTGAGCTTGTCTTGACCATTTGGAGAACCTTCATGTAAGCAATCCTCTCCACTTTCTAGATTTGTATTCTTCAAGCCTTTTCCTTTATTGAAGCTTGTTTCTCCTTGATCTTTGTTTTGACCCATTTTAGGGTTTGTTTTGGGGGCTTTTGTATAGCTTTGGAGCTTGGCTTGGAGTGAGTGTTAGAGGCTTGATTTTTCTTGATTAGAGACCTTGAGGCAAGTAGATAAATTGATGTTTTGAACTTTGAATGGTTTTTATGAAATGCATTAATGATTTCACTATATGTCTCATGCTATTTTGACTTATATGAATTTGAAATGAATGCATATAAATGAGTTGGTTGGTTATTGTCTAAATGAGATATTGCATTGATGACTCTTCATTTATTGCTTCCTGTAGTATAAATGAACTCTTGTGATTTTGGGTTTTCTCTCACCTTTTGTGGTTGAAGGTGATTGAGAAGAAGAAGATGTTTTCATTTGATGTTTATAGAGGTATTGATGGAGGTTGAATGATGTATTGAATGTTGTGAGAAGGAGGATTTGACCTTCTCATTGTGATGAGAAAATGTGGTTGAAGGAGTTTGTAAGGAATAGAAATGGAAGAGAGCAGAACTGTCCCAGAATCAGTTTCTGGACAGTTCGCTCGAGCGACCTGTCCAGAAATGACTCTGAGCCATTCCAGTAGACAGTTCGCTCGAGCGAACCCATTATTCGCTCGAGCGATAATTCCCAGAATCATATCAGAGCTTCATAGAACCTTGTTAGTTCGAGCGAATTATTTGTTCGCTCGAGCCAACACTCTATCCGCTCGAGCGAACTTCTCCAGAAACCATTCCAGAGAGTTCGTTGCTCGAGCGAACGCCTTGTCCGCTCGAGCGATTAACACTGTTCACTTGGGACTATTCTATGAGCAAAAATAAAGTGTTTAAATGATTTAGAGAGGTTTGTTGGGAACCCTATTGTAATGAAAGACTTATGAGCATTGTTTGAACCCATTTGAAAAGAGAAACCGAATCACAAGCTTTCATTTTAAGTTTTGAAAATCCCTAAGGTGTATAAAGAGCCCGGAATGTCTCCAAACTCAAGGAGTACCAATTTTTATTGAAATTGACATATGGGACCCTTATTCACCTTGATTAAGTTTCGAATCCCGATACTTGTCCCAAAATCTCATGATTTATGATTTATCATTCTCGAAATTACTAAATTTGCAACTGTAGCATTTTGCTAGTCCCGACATGCACTTCCCGTTTGAAACGATATTTTTGCCTTCGAGCACCCCATTCCACCCATTTATATAAGTGCATCATATGATTTTTGTACTTGCCTTGTTTTATGTCATTGGACCTATAAGTCGGCACCACTAAGCTTGGATTACCTTGCCGGTTTGATCCACCAACTTGGAGATTCCCCTCCCGTCCCGCCAGCTGCAGTTTGGATCCCGCTACCTTGTTATTACTGTGGTTTTGTCCCAATGCCCCAGATTGCTACTGTGGTTCCCAATGCCCGGTTTGCTACCGTGGTCATGCCCCGTATTATTATGTATATATATATATATGTTACTTATGTTGCATCTCCTCACTTTGGGGACTGAGGTCAACATCCCGATATGCTCATGTCACTTCGGTGATAGAGGACTTAGCTTCGTGTGGTCGCCATCTTGTTTGTTTCCCGATTTTCTTGGATACCTTACTTGTTTTAGATTGCATTTATATTTTGAATAAATGATTCTCCTGTTTTATGAAATTTATTGTTTTAACAGGTTTAAATGTTTTCCAAGGTAAATTTCTATTATTGTTATATCTTTTCACCCACCTGCCAAACCGTTGTGTTTGACCATTTGCTTTGGTACTCAGATCCGGTTGTCGGTTTCCCCGAGGAGGAGCACGAGGAGGCGTTCGGAGAACCGCAGCACTTAGTAGAGTGGTATGCCGATGATGTCATCTAGACATTCGGTTGCCCGAGTTGCATAACATTTTGGGTTATGACTAACCATTCTTTTTGGGAACTTGATACTTTGTTCATATTGGCCTTTGTTGGCCTCTATTTTTGGAAAATGTAATTAAATGATCTGTAATGTAAACTTTAACTTACTTTTGGGATTAGCTAATGATCATTGCTCATTTCATACTGGTTAAAAATATGTTGTCGATCATATTATCTTATACATGAATGTATGAATTAGATTTACTACATGCTTCCGTATTCAAAAGAAATATTCATGTTGATGTGATATCCTCACTGTAGACACATGTGGGAAATCGCGTATACGAGTGACACATCCTTATCAACTCGTATACGTTTTGATTTAAATATTATTCTTAGTCTCGATCCCGAATTAGGCCTGCCAGCCCGGTCTGGGGTCGTGACATGCTGTTCAAGGGTTGATGTGGGGTCAAACGTTGTCGGGTCGACCTAAAACTTGCCTGGAGCCTTTTGAAGGTATTTTGAGACCATCCATAAGCTCGGATCAAAAATCTAATGTCTTCGACATTGTCGCCGCCGAGAGCTCCTGTTCAACTACTGGAGGAGTGAAGTTAGGCCAAATAATGCTAAAATGGCTCGAAACTTCATTTGTACTCTTCTTTTGGTTGTTTTGAAGAATCTTGTAGTTTTTATTTGATTCTGACATGATTTGACGCTTGAAGTTGCATTTCTTGTTTGTGGTAAGATGCGGTTTCATGTAGCTTCTTGATGTTGAAGATACAAAGTGACATTTTTGCTGTCAATAGACCTCTTAACTAAAATTGACCATTTTGAAGAGGATTAACGTTTTGGATCATGAAAACTCGGCCAGGAGGATTTAGAATTACGTAATTTCACATCTGTACTTTTTATTACAAATATCTAAAAAATGTGAGAAATTTAAACATGAAATTTGGTCCCATGGCTGCTTTGGTCATTTTAAAGAAGTTCAACATCATGATTAGAGGGCCTTTACATGCATAGAAGAATTTTAAAAAACAAACTGGATTCAAGGGCTAGAAAATAGTGTTTGGATCCATCTAATGGTTGCAGGGGGAACGCTGTTTCAGCGAATCCCGAAACGCCACGTAATGTCATCATTCTAAAAACCGAGATAAAGGCATCAATGAGATTTTGTTGGCTTTCAAGTTATATCATCATTTTGAAAACCCAAAAAAATGTGTCAACGAGATTTTGCTAGCTTTCAAGGTGTGCCTGCACTTCAAAACATCCTCTCTTCTATGGATTGGAACAAGTGGAATCTCATGCCATGTGTTTTCTAGGTATGACTCACCTTAGATACACCATAGGAAAAGGGCATCTTTTCCTGTACTCCAAAAGGTTATGCTTATTACTAAAAGGAAAATTTTTGTACGGTAACCTACAGTACTTGATTTATCCCCCTTGTTACCAAAGTTGGACATATTACCCAAACGTTCTCTGTACAGGCCGTACCACTGTGCAGGCAAACGTTGCGTCTTTTTTTTTTCTTGCGATATCACAACAAATGTTGCAATACCGCAAGTTTTTTTCGATATCGCAAGTTTTTAGTTACGATATCGTAATTTACGTTACGATAGCACAACTCAAAGAAGCCCTTTTCATCCGTTTATCCCTCCCTGTTCGACTATCCCTCATTTTCACTTGCGGTAACTCTCTCCCCAGCCGAATTTCACCATCCTCCTCCCTCGCCAACCTATTTGCAAATACGCAAGGTCCCAACGTCCGTTCAACGTCGACGAAGCTTCATCGTCTCCATTGTCTCCATCGGCTAGGGATTTTGGCCTCTATTGTTTCGCAATCTGAGCGTTCCGAGCTTGGTATTGTTGCAGTTACCCCTGCTGAACCTGGTAATCCTGATTCCCTCTCTCTTTTAGCAAGATCTGCTATTCTCTTTCCTTTATCTCCTTCTTTCTCTATTTATCTCCGTTTGTCAGTTTATAAAACCCTAAATACTCTGGTTTCTAACTAAGATGATCTTGAATAATGTTATTAAAGTACAAATTAACTAAAGTGTAAGCAGGGAAAAGCCTGCAGCAAGCTAGAGTATTATGCCACATTTTTCTCTTGTAATGTTTCAAGTGTTTTTTTTTATGCTCCTTAAATGGTTCTCTTCAGGCGGATGAGATTTGGACCATTAATGATGGTCTTGTTCTACGAGTTCCATGCCTCACTATGGGTCTCTCTGTTTGTTTGTTTTTTTTTTTTTTTTTTTTTTTTTTTTTTTTTTCCCCTGCAATCCAAGAATGCTTAACTTTGATATATATGGGGGCACCAATCTCAATATTATCGTTTCACATGGAATTTGGAAATTGTGAGAAGTTATTTTATGTGATCAAGTTTTGGCTCTTTTAAATCGTGGGTTTCTCATAGTATATAATATTAAAAGACTATTCCTCCGAGCGCACGCACGAAACCCACATACCCGGCCACCAAATGAGAATGGGCCAAGATTTGAGCATTCAATTTGGGGAGCAAGCACACCCTATGTGACTCACCCATAGGGAGTGTTGGTTTTGATTGATATGGGCAGTTGTTGTGTGGCCCAACAGAAAGACTTTTGATGATCATACTTGATTATGATTTTTATTTTATATTTGGGTGTTCTTTTAACTTGTGAAAGTGCTTTTTAAATAATCTTTATGGATGTATTTGTGTCTAAGTATTTTCATTTCATAGGAAAATGTACTTTATTATTATTTTTTTTAAAGAAATGCAAAGGTACTGTGTATGTGCCCTTTTGAACAAAGAAGAGGCTTGTATTCTTGTTTGAAAGTTGGAAAGAAAGGAGAGGCTTCATGAAGAAACTAAAGGCATGAAGGTTGTTAATCACTTCTTGCTCTTAGCATAGATAGCATCTCTGGAAGTTTACATGTGATTTTTGGAATCTATACATGCTCTAGTAGTAGATGCTTTATATTATGAGAGATAATTCATCCTTATCAATGGTGTCAATGATTCCATATGTATACTATGATACAAGGATACTTTAAAATTGGCAAAGTTTTACTTGTCGTATTGCATTTTATACTTCAGTTTTTATACATAAAATTCATGTCCCCCTTATATATCTATAGTGTGTCACTACCATATCCATACCATATCTGAGCATCATAGTCTATGAATCCCTATCATATATCCATGTATAGTCTATGAATTGACCATGCACTGATGCAAATAGACCCTTCATCCCTCAACAGGGTTTTGAGATACAGAGCATCTTTCTTACCTTGTATGTGAGTACTCATTTCACCTAATTTTTTTGAAGTTATATTCATTTAGAGAATTTCTTTTGGAAAGAAAATGCAAAACTTTGGTGTGTTGGGACATATGCAAATAATGTGGTTGCTTTTGCATGAAAAGATTCAAAGGCCTCGGAGAATGGACTGATTAAACTACATAGTTTAATACTTAGTTTTTATAATGTCCCAAAAGGTGTGCCTTAGGTTTCTATAGGTTTCTATTCATTAACCTTGCTTTTAACATATAATATACTAGAACTTCTCAAGCTTGCATTTGGTTTTTGGATCCCCCTATTATGTAATGAACTTTTGAAATTAGCAAATTCATTCTTGTCTTATGGCTAATATTTAGCTATAAGAAGGAAGTGCTAACCCTGTGGCAAAGTGTGTCATACAAACCTCTCAGTTGTAAATACCCAATAAGGGCTCATGAAGATGACTTTTGTGAGATTCTCTTATAGAATTGGCTGACAGGAGCTCCCCAAATTAACAAGGCTTCTCTATTTTTGCTCTTTTATCAAATTCACCTTTGGTTTAAATTTTCAAAATGATAATTTAGTAGCCATTCATTGAAAAGAAATGGTCCTATTTTGATAACATACAAGAGTTTCTAATTATGTCACCTTTTGGTGCATCAAGCAAAGGTGTTTTTGGAAGAATTAAATAAAGGAAGAATTATTAATAAGAAAACTAACAGAGTATAAGATAGACTTATATCAAAAAGGGATATTTGAAACACAAAAACAGATTTGCACTTAATTCTGTCATAGACCTTTTCACCCAATGAAGCTCAAAATTGATGTACATTGCAAATTTTCTCAATGCAGTCCTAAATGATTCACGAGTTTGAAACTGTCTTGCATTCCACATTTCACAAAAAGATGCCTCATGGTGATCCACACCAATATGGTCATCATCAGGAACTAAAGTATCAATAACATCATCTACGCTCACAACATTTGATGCATGACCCAATCCTTCTTGTGCATGCGATGTTCTACATGGTCTTATGGCAGTTTGAAATTCATATTCTCTAGGGTCAACATCAATATCAAATTCATCTTCATCATTTTCAGCCCCCTTCTCCACTAGATTGCACCCTCCATCAAAATAAGGAATTTTGGGCACTGCTTCCATTTCCTTCCAATCCATGACAACTTCATCCCTTATATTAGAGACTTTTCCATTTTCATCTTCTACAAGATTAATAGGAGCTATTAAATCTTCAAGCATGGCCTCCACAAATGGTTTATCATGAGGTACAACAGGCGTGTTAAGGTCAAACGTCTGGCTTCGAACAGGAGAAAATGAGACGTCGCACTTGCATGGCAAACAGTCAATCATATATAAATTACATAGTATTATCAAATCAAATGTGTAGTGAACCAAACCTATAAACATCCTCTCTTGTTGAAGGGCCACCTGTATCCTTTTCACCGTTGGGAAAGTTTAAGGTATTTGTATATGTCATCGAATTCCCCTTGCATGAATCACCATGCCAAAAAACAATCAGTAACATAACTAAAACAAGATATTAAACAAATCAGCAGTTACTACATTTGTTATGATGGTTTGTGGTGGCACCTAATCAAATTGAATGACGGTCTATTCCCTTGCTGGCTGCTAGGTCGAGCGTATGTAGACCTTAGATGTGATGGTTGTTGACTTGCACTTGCTTCACTGTTTGTATGCAAATACATAAATATAACTTAACTTCCATTTTGGAATAATCTGAACATCCGATGGAGATCATCATCACCTCTTATGGTTATGAACGTGAAGCTTCGGCCATTATGATACTGATATTGCATATTTATATGCTCATCATGAAGCTCCCAACCAGTTTCTTCGTTTATCTTTCCGAGTAGTTGATTGAAAGTTATATTGACATCGACCCATATTACCTTCTGCTCATCACCACCATTGTAGATTGGAAGTGGATTGCTTACGTCGAATATACCATTAAAATGGCATATTATACATATCTCAATATTATCCATCCTACGCGAAGGAGAACACAGATTTCGAATAATAAGATTTACTTTTGAATATTTTTGAAGTTACTCACAAACATCGATATAATCCATGAAGATTTAACGTGTGAAAATAAATATCGGAATAAGTATTTCTTTAGTAAATAAGATGAATGTTTGGAATTACTAAGATTTGAAGGTTGTTAAATATAAAATAAAAAACTACTCTATGCATACATGAAAAATTAAAAGAGTTAAAATCTAAGCATTGACATTTAGGATATCATGAAGGTACATATTTCTAACATTAACAATCAAATAACAATGCATTATTCGTTAAAAAAAATTAAATAAATACATTATCTTAATCAATTCTACACTTAGATATTCTAGCCAATTTATTTTACATCTCATTGATACTAATTCTCTACATTCGGCAAAAGTATACACACACACACACACCATAAAACACCCATTTAAATAAAATAATAATGACAAAATGGGGGTTGGTCAGTTGGTGCCATATCTTTGGGGTTTTGATGTTAGATGGTCACAAATGTCTTTAAATATTGTGAAATCAGGCCTCAATTGTGAAATCAATCAAGACTGTTCATCTAATGAATATCACCATTTGTTGATAACTATTAAATAATCTAAACCATTTAATTGTTTGCTTACTTATATATAGCATTAAAAAAATCATTAGCAGTTTAAGATAATGATCAAAATGATGTATGTAATGCCACAATAACAGGAAAAGACTAAAAGAATATGTGGACATTCTGAGTTTGTGCTGGGGCCCACCATAGGACGGGATGAACAACACATGCCACATTGTTTTTTGCGATCGGATGTCCAAGCCAAATCCAGTTGTTAGTAATTCATGATGAGAACAAGGGGATTTTTTAATATATCAACAACAGGATGTTCATAAAAAAGTGAGGCTCCACAAGTCCCACCTAAGGTCACTATTAATATTTACACAAAATATTTCAAATGTTTCTATAAGTGGGATTCCTTGTATTCTAACTTTTTTTCAAAAGACACAAAAGTAGAAAAAAATAATACAATAAATAAGAGGGAGATACATACAAGGTGGGAAACATGGAATGAATACCTAAGACAAAGATGTGGCAGGAGATTGAATTGCTATATATGATAATGGTCTAAGGTTGACATGCAGAGAATGTGGCAGGAGATCACTTGTTATATATGGCAAGAGATCACTTGTTATGTGGCAGGAGCTACACTTGAAGAGTAGGGAAGTAGAGAACTTGAGACCAAAGGAACGGAACGGAAATAACGTATAAGCATAAATGCATTCGTTGACTTTAACCTCTCGTTTTTTGTGATATCGCAACCTAAATTGTGATATCGCAACTAAAAACTTGCGGTATCGCAACTAAAAAACTTGCGGTATCGTAATATATGTTGTGATAACGCAAAAAAAAAAAAAAAAAGAAAAAAAGAAAAAAAAAACTCAACTTCAACTTGTGCAGCGGTATGGACTGTATGGAGAACGTCTGGGTAATAGTCCAACTTTAGTAACAAGTGAGAGAAATCAAGTACTGTAGGTTACCGTACATAAATTTTCCCTTACTAAAATGAACTGCTATCATGGGAAGGTTGTTTTTTTTATTTGGGTAAAAGTTGCTATAATTTATAACATTGCAAACCCAAACCTCACATTCCATAATAAGATGGGCCCATTTCTCACCTGAAATAAAATCTTTTATTTATTGGGACCTACTGTCCGTTTTGCGGTAGGTTTTCCATTTTATCCAACAATTAAGAGTCCCTAACTTCCATTAGAAATGGTGAATGGCTCCCAAATCATTCATAATTATAGTTTTTTTTTTTTTGGTATAAAATCACTTCAATTGAAGTTGGGTCTATTTCTAACTTGATCGCATATTTAACAAGCGAGCAAAAGTAAAAATAAAAATCATTTTATAGACAAAGTCTCAATATTTTATACTTAAACAATCTAATAAAAACCAATCCCCTTGCCGGCCTAAGCACAAAAAAAGACTTTCATTTGATTTATGTGGGCTGCACTCATTGCTTTGCCACATCTAGAGGTGAAAATCTGGGCGGGCGGCCCTGGCTCGGCACGGAAAAAACGGTGCTTGGGCCTTTGACCATGTCAATGTGCCGGCACTGCCAGGCTCAGCTTCCCCAACTTGGCCATGCTGGGCCAGGGGTACTTGGGCCCAGGCACGGCACGGCACGGCACACCCCATATATATAAATTTAATTTTTTATATATAAATAAATATAAAAATTAAAATAATTAAAGATTTATTACTCGTTTGTAAATTAGAATCAATTTTTTGCATTTATTTTAATACTTTTCGACTTTATTTCAAGTTAAAAACGCGTCCATAAGTTTTCTTTCAATTTATATAAGAGAATTAAAATAAAAAAAAATAGAAGAGGCATGTGGGCCGGCTCGTGGGCAGCTCGCCCCAGCCCAACTGGGGCACGACCTAGCACAGCATGAAAAAATATGTGCCCTGGGCCATGGCAACAACCTAGGCACAGCACGGCACGACCCAGTTTTCATGCCTAGGGCCCGCATCCATCTCCTTGTATTCATTGCTATTTGAGCTTGGATCCTTCGAGACTTGGAGAACTCTTAAGTTAAAGTACAGCTTGTTTTGTTGAAAATTAATTAGAGCTTTTTAAAATGCACACCGTCTTGTGTTTTTTTATTTTTTCAGAATTTACTGTAATATAAGGTGACCCCACTGCAATATTGATTGTATGATGACTAACTTAATTAATAAATATGCTTCATAACATACAAGATTGTGTTTATCCTCATATTTCATTATACAATCAATTTTGGGTCCGACCGGTCTAATTCGAGTAAACGTAGGTGACATCTAGTATAACAAAAAGTAAAAGAGATTCATTTTGAGATATTCGAATATTTAATAGATAGACGAGCGAGCCTTCCAAATTCCGATACTTGACTCAGGATTTCTCTTGGGTCAGCTAATCAAAGGATCTGGACTACGATAGGAGGGGTCATTAATTCCGGACAAGTCAAGCCCGTTCAGATTGCAAGAGCACAGTCACTTGGGTGGTCTCTCAGGCCACAACCCACACTATTTAACCCCTCCTCTTGCGAAATACTCAGAGCACGATAACTTGAGATCACTATTTGGGTTCAGGACACCCAGAAAGCCAGCAAAATCGCGTTGATACCTTTATCTCGTTTTTGAAAATCATGATATGGCGCGTGGCGCTTGAACATTCGCTCAAACAGCGTTCCCCTCTTTCTAACATACATCTAGGCTTAGCTGTCAACTTTAAGCAGGTCAATCTCCACCGTCTAGCTTCCGAGCAATTACAGTGTTACTGCAGAACACATAGCACAAGCAGGAATCATTTCCATTGTTAGGAAAATCTCACATCTCTATCTTCTCCGGTCTTTCATTTTCCGACTGCAGCCTAACATCAGGTGAGGTAGTTTCTCAGATCTATCAATCTCTATAGTCTAACTTGTTATCTGATCAATCTCTCTGTCCTTGCAGAACCCATCACACCAAGAAGAACTAATCATCGACCCTCAGTAGAATCTAATCTGTTTTGCTTCTTCAATCATCCATTTTCCGACCCCTGAGCATCAGGTAATGTAGTATCTCAGATCTTGAAACCCATTTTTTCGTTACTTATTATAATATGTGCACTTTTTTTAACGTTGTGAGAACTCATATTCTTTTCTCTTGAAAAGATAAGGTTGTGGTAGGGTTTTTAGTATTTTGTTTTGTAAGGTCAATTTTTGAAGAGGGAAATACGGTGAAACGTTCTTACTTTGCTTTCTCTTCCCCTCCTTGTGGGATCTCCTTCCATGAAAAAGTAACTCGTTCAATAAGAAAGAAAGAAATACCGTAAAACTTGATCGGGTGGCCCGACCGAACTTTCTCATGGATTCTTAAGTTAGAATCCCGAGATTAAAAATCCATGTAATGATTAGTATTTTGATATGATTTTGCTCTACTTTTCCTTTACCTCTTTCCCCCTTTTATTTCCTTCTTCCCTAACTTCCTCGTATTATTTGACACATGTCATTTTTCACCTTCCTCCTTACCGCACGTGAGAAGATCATGCTCCCTTTTCATGGGATGTTTTTTCACCACTTCCCTTCTTGGGATAATTTTGCAAGTTGAGTCCGTTTTGGCCCAATCCCACTTCTAATTCATTTAAACTTTCCCCTCACATGTTTTATTGTTTTTTTTCCCCTTCTTAGCCATCCATGATCAATGGAGGACCTGGGATTATCTTTTACGTGGGATCAAGTGAGAAGTTAAATAGTAATGATCAAGAGAAGAAGGTCTTATATAAGGGGTTTCTCAAATTTAAAGGGTGGAACCGTACCTGCATGCTAACACTTAGGTCCGGGCAGTCCATTATCTTTTTGAACTCTAACAGCACTCCAAAATCCTGTACTAAAAGAAGAAGTCACTATAAAACAACGATAAAATCAGTAGATCTCTTACCGATAGTTTTTCCTAAATCCACAAACAAAGATTGATTATCATTGTGATAAAGATCAATGAAGGAAATATGCCATTTGTATCCAAGAAAGTAGAAAATATCCAAAGCTTAATTAAAATGACCGGCCGTTATTTCCAAGCTGGAGTTTAACTTGTTGGGAAATTAGTGGATAGGTTTGAGTATCCGTTGTTTCCAAGCTGAACACGCTACGCATCTGTAGCACAAGCTGCTGGTCTGCTGGGATAGTCTTGGGGCTGTCGTCCCAGCAGCTAGGTGCAGCGGAACCCACTGTCCAGCGACTTGCAGTATCTGGATTGTGGGCTGCTGGACCTTTCAAAGCTTAAATGGGCTTCATGGGCTGAACCAATTGGGCCTTTATGGCACCGATTTATCCTCGAAATTAATTCCTCACATTTAAAACTAATATTGGAATTTGTTTCAAGCCCATCTCCATGGTCTAATTTCTGATTTAGCACGCTGGTTTTTATCAAGCTTTTGTTTAAACTGTAAAGCATAAAAATTCAGCACAAAACTAACATGTGGTCGTCTATTGGGGATATAGAAGGCATTAAAATGAAAAAGGGTGTATAACCAAATACTGAAATCACCGTGTTAGCACAAAACTAAGAGGTGCTTGTCTGTTGGGGATATAGAAGGTATTAAAATAAAAAAAGTATGGGTAACCAAATACTGAAATTACAGTGTTAGCACAAAACTAAGAGGTGCTTGTCTGTTGGGGATATAGAAGGTATTAAAATAAAAAAAGTATGGGTAACCAAATACTGAAATTACAGTGTCCTATTTATAAATACAAGAAACTAATTTGATTTAGCCACGGGATTGTGAAGCAAAAGGCTCATCTAAATGACAGTCACCTGAAAAGAGAAAATGAAATTGGCATATCCAATCTGAATGGCATCTAAAGTCTAAAGTCTGTAGCCTCTCGAAGGCACACTAAATCTACTTAGGGCATGTTTGGATAATGTTAGAAATTTTATTGTGTTGGGCCGTTGGCTAATTCATAGGTTGGACAAAATTCTAGGTCCATTTGAGTTGTAATTTTCGATTTCTTTTAGAATGGACTGCGGTTGTCTCACCGGAAGAGCTAAAGTGAATAAAGGAAGAAGAAAAGAACTAGTCTAGGCGAACCAACGACACCCGATCAATTGGATAGAAGTCGGATCGATCGGATGTTTGTTAGGTCCCAATTAACTGCGCTAAAAGAAAAAATCCGGGAAAACGAGGACCGATATTCAATTGGGCCCTTTGTTTGATTGTTTGGATGTTGGAAACTTCAAGAATTTGGGCTGCACAATTTGTTTCCTTTTAAGACTAGAATTCCCACTTTGAGTTCTATTTTTGTTATAATATTGATGCACGAATTTGGAGCTATATATAGGGTGTTGCTCTCAACCCTAAGTAAAAGAAGAACATATTTCTCTCTTTCATTTGAGGTGAGAAAACCTTAAGAGAGATTCCTTATTCTCTTGAGCCATTTAAAGGTTGTGCTGAAAATCTGCTCCAAAAGGGTTGCTTCTACTCTCTTATAGAAGACAGTTAATCTGGGTTGACAAGGTGTCGTCGAATCAAGTGCGGGGAATGGTGCACTGTGGAGAAGTTGCGGTAACATGAAAAGTTATGTAAGAACAACTACAGTATTTAGGTCGATATACTGACTAGGATAAATGAGTTGTGAGCATATTTTGTGACTGTTCAATATTTCTTGATTTCAGATCGTAGTTCTTCTCCTTGGATTGGGCTTCCATGTAAAAGTTTGTGTCCGCCTTCTCGTGGTGATTGTTTGGTAGATAGTTTTGCTAGTCCTATCTTATTTGGTTTGTTACTTCCACTGTGCACTGGTTATTTGGACTATCTTACTCATTCCATTCTAGTAAGTAAAAACTTTCAATAGGTATCAAAGTGGGTTGCACAATTTTATTGTGTAGATCCTATATATTGCTAGGATAGATATCTACCGCGAAGGCACTTCGACCAAAATCCCTAAATCCGTTGGGAAAAAGAAATCTTCTAAAGGGACTCAATGCTATGAGTATCAATGATTTGAATACATTGCTAGTGATTGTGATAATAGGAAACCAAAGAAAAAGGCTTTCAATCTAACTTGGGATGATGACACTTTTGAGGATGAGGAGAAAAAATATGAGTCTAAGAAGCCTAATACTAGCACAAAAGAATTCATAGCGTTCATGAAAACTTCAGTTTCTGCTACTCCACCGGTTTCTGATGATGGAATTGATTATAATGATAGTGAGTTAGAGCGAGAACATGACTGACAGGCAGAATTGCAGAATACTTGTTTGAAAGTTGAAGACCATTAAGATACTGAAGATGAATGAAGAAGTGGCAAAAAGCTAGAAAGAATCTGAATAGTAGAATACTTGTCTGAAAGCTTAATTAGTTGAAGCTCTTACAAAGTGAGTCACTTAGAGAAAGAGAACAACAATTTGGCTGATAAACTGACTGTAGAAGCACAGAAGTGCAACATGCTTAATCACCATATGAAGACTTTAAAAGCAGAAAATGCTGATCTAAATGGAAGACTCAAGATGGTTCTATTTGATTTAGATACTGCTAAAACCTTAATGAATAGGACGAACACTAGATTGAAAGCTTGACGACATCCTATGCAGTCAAAAGGCAAACACAAACAATTATGGAATTGGCTACGCTGATGGAGCATCCACCTCTACCGCCAAATGTATAACTGTCTTATTAAGAGTTCAGTTGTTACTAATCATGCTGTCAATGTTGCACACACAACTGTAAAAAAGAAGAATGTGTCACGTCCTAAAATATTCCCACTTGCAATCACCGTGGAACCAAAGGACAAATTCGACCCCATTGCAATAAGTTGTGACGTTCTTCGAATCAGAAGCAATGGAACGAAACAAGGCCTCCTTTTTGTGTTGGTACACACTTTGCTAAAATGCCTAAATTTGTAAGTCTGTGTACCGAAGCTTCATGACCCTGATCTGCAAGATCAAGCCCCCACCCTATTGTTGATACAAAGATCATATTGAGGGGGAGTCAGAATTGAGGATGAGCTGCTGTATCTAGATTGACCAATGCATGATCATATTTGATAGTCAATTTTGGACAAAAAAAAAAAAAAAAAGGAGAGAAGAATGGAGCTATGGGGAGTTTTTTTCAAGAAAAGACAGTGCAAGATCTACGGTTCTGAAATTTTTTTATGTTGAAAAGTAAGGGCATGTTTGGTAAACGTAGAAGAATCCTCTATTTAGAGGATTCTCTCCATCTCCAAAGAAGGCCACAATACTTAAGTAGGATTCCCAGAGAGAGTTCCATGTTTGGATGGAGGGATGATTCCTACAAATTTTAGAATGTTTGATCCAATGGTTATAAATATGTTTTATAAAAATTTTCAAAATCCATGAAAAATCAAGACCTCAACTTTCACCTCAAAGTTGTATGTGGTCATCTAGAAAATCTAAACGGTTCAGATAGTGCAAAGGGGCCCACGAGAATAAGAAATTAATATTTTAGTACTTGCACGTTTTTGCAAATATCTCAAGATATGGTAAGGATCAATGGTTGAAATTTGGTCAACTAGTCGTGTTTGACCTTCCAGAAATAACTACCGGTTCAGTTCATGATCTTGGGGCCCACAGGAACCCAAAAATTGGAAGAATGGACTGATTTTAATCCCCTTTTTGGCCCCCAGAATTTTAGAAATTGCAATTTAACGGTGTGGACATTTTTGCAAATATCTCAAGATCTAAGATGAATCAATGGCTAAAATTTGGTGAGATGGCCGTTTTGGATTATTTAAACATTATTAATGGTTTGAATCTTGATTGTGGGACCCAAAACACACATTAAAAAAGCAAAAACCGGCCTGCTGCACATTACCTTCTAGAATCACTGTAGCTATATTGTAGCTCCGCCTTTCCACTTATGAGTAGATTCTCTTTGTCTGATGGGGGGTGTCTGATTTTGCAAATATTCCCATTAGAGGAAAACTCATGTCATTCCTCTCAAAATCCTCTCCCAACCAAACATGGGAAATCCTCGAAAACGCGGATATTGGCGAGGATTCCTTGGCCATGCCCTTTACCAAACGTGCCCTAAATGTATTTGGATTCTGTTTTTTTTTTTTTTTGGTAGATAACATTGTATTGTCTTAGGGAGTTTTTTCCATGAATTACTAAATGGGGAGATTGTTAAGAATTATATTGTGTTGGCTAATTCATGGGTTGGACAAAACTCTATGTCCATTTGAGTCTTGATTTCCTATTTCTTTGACAATTAACTATGGTTTTCTCACCGAAAGAGCTGAAGTGAAGAAAGGAAGAAGAAGAGAAAAAGTTTGGGTGAACCAATGAAGCCCGATCAATCGGACAGAGGTCGGATCGATCGGATGTTTGTCGGGTTCCAGTTAACTACTCTAAAAGAAAAAATCCGGGAGAACAGTGAGGACTAATCGATCTGATGGAGGGAACTTCCGGAATTTGGGCTGTGCGATTTGTTTCATTTTGAGACAGGAATTTCCACTTTGAGTCCTATTTGTGTTCTAATATTGATGCACGAATTTGAGGTTATATATAGGATGTTGCTCTTAACCCTAAGTAAGATAAGAAATGATTTCTCTCTTTAATTTGAGGTGAGAAAACCCTAAGAGAGATTCCTTGTTCTCTAGAGCCATTGAGAGGTTGTGTTGAAAATCTGCTCTAGAAGGTTTGCTGCTTTTACTCTCTTGTAGAAGATTTTTAATCTTGGTTGACAAGGTACTGTTGGATCAAGTGCGGGGGACGGTGCACGGCGGGGAAGTCGTGGTAATATGAGAAGTTGTGCAAGAACAACTACAGTCCTTAGGTCGACGTAAACACTGAGATAAAGGGGCTGTGAGTATACCTTGTAACTACTCAATAGTTCTTGATTTCAAATCGTGGTTTTTCTCCCTGGATTGGGCTTCCACGTAACAGACTGTGTCTGCCTTCTTGCTGTGATTGTTTGGTAGAGAGTTTTGCTAGTTCTATTTTATTGTGTCTGTTACTACTGCTGTGCATTAGTTATGTGGACTATCTTACTCATTCCATTCTAGTAAGTAGAAACTTTCAATTGGTATCAGAGCGGGTTGCACTATTTTATTGTGTAGGTTCTATATATTGCTAGGATGGATATCTACCGCGAAGGCACTTCGACCAAAATCCCTAAATATGTTGGGAAAAAGAAATATTCTAAAGGGATTCAGTGCTATGAGTGTCATGGATTTGAACAAATTGTTAGTAATTGTGGTAATAGGAAACCAAAGAAAAATGCTTTCAATTTGACTTGGGATGATGATACTTCTAAGGTGAGGAGAAAAAAATCTGATTCTGAGAAGCCTAATACTATCATAGAAAAATTCATGGCAACTTCGATTTTTGCTACTCCACCAGTTTCTGATGATGGGACTAATCAAGATGATACTGAGTCAGAGACTGAATATGATTGACAGGCTGAATATCAAATATTGTTTGAGAAGACCATGAAGTTGCTAAAAATGAATGAAAAAGAGGCTAAAAATTGGAAAGAATCTAAATAGCAGAATACTTGTCTGAAAGATGAATTATCTGAAGCTCTTACAAAAGTGAATCACTTATTAGACAGAGAACAACAGTTTGGCTGATAAACTGACTGCAGAAGCACAGAAGTGCGACATGCTTGATCACGATTTGAATACTTTAAAAGCAGAAAATGCTGATCTGAATGGAAGACTCAATATGGTTCTATTTGAGTTGGATACTACTAAAGCTTCATTGAGTAGGATGAATACTAGATCGAAAGCTTAATGACATCCTATGCAGTCAAAAGGCAAACACAAACAAGTATGGAATTGGCTACGCTTATGAAGCATCCACCTCTACTACCAAAGGTATAAACTGTTTTATTAAAAGTTCAGTTGTTACTAATCTTGTTGTCAACGTTGCACACACAACTGTAAAGAAGAAGAATGTGTTACCTCCTGAATGTATTCCCACTTGCCATCATTGTGTAACCAAATGACACATTCGACCCCATTATAATAAGCTGCAAAGTTCTCCTAATCAAAAGCAATGGAGGAAGCAAAAGGAAGAGTCATTGATCCAAAACAGAGTTGTATGGGTAAAGAAAGAAGACCTTCATTCGGTGTTGGTATACACTTTGCTGAGATGCCTAAATTTGCGTGTGTGCGTACCGAAACTTTATCACCCCTAATCTGTAAGATCCAGCCCCTACCCAAGTGCTGATACGAAGATCATATTGAAGGGAAGTCAAAATTAGGGGGAACTGCTGCATCAAGGTTGACAGAAGCTACATGATGATATTTGTTTGTCAATTATGGACAAAAAAAGGGTGAAGAATGGAGCTAGGGGAGTTTTTCTAGAAAAGACAGTGCAAGATCTACATGTTTTGAAATTCTTTTATGCTGAAAAGTCAATGTCTTTTGGGTAGATACCATTGTATCCTCCTAGGGAGTTTTGTCCATCAATTGCCAAAGGGGGAGATTGTTAGGAATTTTATTGTGTTGGCTAATTCATGGGTTGGACAAGACTCTGGGTCCATTTGTTGTAATTTCCTATTTCTTTTAGAATGGACTGTGGTTGTCTCGCGAGAAGAGCTGAAGTGAAGAAAGGAAGAAAAACAGAAGAAGTTCGGATGAACCAAAGAGGCCCGATTGACCGGACAGAGGTCGGATCGATCGTATGTTTGTCAGTTCACAATTAACTGCGCTAAAAGAAAAAATCCGGGAGAACAACGAGGACCGATCGATCGGATCCTATGTCCAATCGATCGGATGGTGGAAACTTCAAGAATTTGGGCTGTGCGATTTGTTTCCTTTTGAGACTGAAATTTCCATTTTGAATCATATTTGTATTCTAATATTGATGCACGAATTTTGGGCTATATATAGGGTGTTGCTCTCAACCCTAAGTAAGACAAGAAGTGATTTCTCTCTTTGATCTGAGATAAAAAAAACCCTAAGAGAAATTCCTTGTTCTCTAGAGCCATCGAGAGGTTGTGCAAAAGATCTGCTCTAAAAGTCTTGCTGCTTCTACTCTTTTGTAGAAGATTGTTCATCTTGGTTGACAAGATGCTGCGGGATCAAATGTGGGGAATGGTGCAGGCGGGGAAGTCGTGGCAACATGAGAAGTTGTGCAAGAATAACTACAGTCCTTAAGTCAACATACTGACTAGGATAAAAGAGCTGTGTCTATCTTGTAACTATTTAATAGTTCTTGATTTCAGATTGTGGTTTTTCTCCATGGATTGGGCTTCCACGTAAAAGATTGTGTCTGTCTTCTTGTCGGTGATTGTTTGGCAGATAGTTTTGCTAGTTCTATCTTATTTGGTTTGTTACTTCCGCCATGCATTGGTTATTTGGAGTACCTTACTCTTTACATTCTAGTAGAGGAATCCTTTCTGATTTTCCTCGGATGGTTTGGATGAAGAGGAAAGTGAGAGAGGATTTTCCAAATCCTC